>JAFLHD010008903.1:0-62062 GCA_018856295.1 Blastosporella zonata | reverse complement strand
GCCGAGCATACTTCTATTCTTACGCCCTTAACAACAAAGGCCTGTGAGGCGCATTTTCCTCATTGGACGACTCAACATCAATCTGCCTTCAACAATATAAAGAAACTCGTCACTGGTCCAAAATGCCTTACTGCAATAGATCATGAAAATCCTGGTACAAGAAAAATATTCCTCACATGTGACACAAGTAGGCACCAAACAGGATGTGTTCTTTCATTTGGAGAAACATGGAAGTCCGCACAACCTGTTGCTTTTGACTCCAGGCAATATTCTCCACCTGAAGCTCGCTACCCAACTCATGAGCAAGAATTACTCGCGATACTACGTGGACTCGCTAAATGGCGCACTGATTTATTGGGTACCCATTTCCACATTTACACCGACCATAAAACACTTCACAATTTCAAAACACAACACGAATTATCCTTACGCCAGGCATGCTGGATGGAATACATGTCGCAGTTCAACTACACCTTACACTACATTCCCGGCGAATGCAACACCATTGCAGATTCCATGTCACGTTTGCTGTCAACCTACACCAAACCTGAGATACACTTAGCACCTATTTTTGACATCACAAATTCTTCATTCACATCTGATATCATTGAAGGTTACCAACACGACCCCTTTTTGGTGCTATTGCTTGCTGATTTCAACGCTCAAAAACTACCTGATGGCGTCACTTATAAAAACGGATTACTTTTTGTGATTGATTGACTTCTTATCCCAAAATACAAAAACCTTTGCAAATGACTATTCAGACATGCACATGACCACTTGGGACATTTTGGTGCAGACAAATCTTACGCCACTCTACGTCCTTCTTTCTTTTGGCCAAATATGAGGAAACAATTGGCGTCAACATACATTCCATTGTGTAGAGATTGTCAACGGAATAAGAGCCGGACTGACAAACCACGCAGACCTTTACACCCTCTTTGATGCCCGGATTCTTGCTTCTCCTTGGTAGCAATTGACTTCATTGGCCCCCTGCCCAAAGACAAAGGTTTTGATGCAATATGTACCATGACTTGTCGTGCTGGTGCGGACATTCGTGTCATTTCGGTCGTCACTGACATGTCAGCAAAGGCTTTTGCACTTGTTTTTTTTTGCCACTGGTACTGCAAGAATGGTCTATCCAATGAAATAATTTCCGACCGTGACCGCAAATTCATCTCCAAATTTTGGTCGCACTTCTGTTATCTCACCAGAATAGGCCACAAGAAATCTTCTGCTTTCCACCCACAAATGGATGGCGCTTCTGAAAGAACCAACAAGACAGTTGAACAGTGCCTACGATACCATGTTGACCAAAATCAACTCGGTTGGGTTCGCGCTCTTCCTCTTGTGCGATTTCATATAATGAATACTATCAACACTTCTACAGGTTTTTCTCCCTTCCAATTACATTCTGGAAAATCACCTCAAACACTACCTTCCTTTGTGGCCAGCCTGACACCAAACGATTTCGACGTCACCGCAGCTGAAAAGCTAATGCAAGACTTGCAACTGGATTTTCTGGACGCAATGGATTCACTTGCAGCATCAAAATTGATTCAAGCACATTACGCCAATTTACACCGTTCTCCCGAACATATATACAAACCTGGTGACCTTGTCATGCTATTGACTCTGAACAGGCGTAGAGAGTACATTCAACGTTTTGATGGTCGCGCTATCAAATTGATGCCTCGCTTCGACGGCCCTTATGAAATACTCGAAGCACATCCAACGGTTTCAACATATACACTGAAGTTACCCAAAAATATGAACATCCATCCGACTTTTCACGCTGCGTTATTGAAGCCATTCCTAGAAAACGACAACCTTCTATTCCCTGACAGGTCAATTGTAACACCACCTCCTATATTAAACGACAAAGGACAAGAAGAATATTTTATCGATTGCATCGTTGACAAATGCAAAATGGGACGTGGAATACAATATCTCGTCAGATGGAGAGGACAAGGTCCCGAATCCGATTTATGGCGTCCTAGGAGAGATTTGATTGATGCCGAAGCCCTCAAAAATTGGGAAGACCAACGGAAATCGGCTTAATTATATCTTAGAATCAGAACAACACCCATACAACCTTTCTCGAAGGAGGGGTGAGTGTAAGCACATTACATTACTTACTTACGATGGATGGGATACGATCACATGACAAATGATACGATCAACCATATATATAGTTAGATAGAACAGTTTGTTTAGATACTTTCAGACAATCGACGCTTCGTACCAGTTCTATCTACGCCGCTTTAGTGATTTACGCCCGTCGGCGTGATTCCACTCGGGGACCGAAATGGGAGTGAGTTGTTTGCAGGCTTACGTCTGAGATATGCCCTGGGGTAAGACAGCATTTCTGCCAGTAACAGAACTGGGCTAGAGTACAGCCAATTCCAGTCCCTCTTGCCAACAAGGTTCGATGTAATGATTGAAACCTTGGGCACCAGATCAATAGTTTTTCCAGCATAGTATATTTCAGTTTCGGCGAAGAAAAGTTTGGCGTTACAGATTTAGGATTCCCTACCCAACTATATCTCACGTCTGGAGCTATACATAAATATATACCCCCGATGCTCGCTGTTGCCAACGTTAAGTAGAAACGCCAGATGGATGTCGTCTTGAACATCACTCGCCTGGAAGCAAGCCATACGAACGTATCGTAGAGCTCGAAAGGTGACATGCGTGACCACACCCAATTCTCCCGTCGCGGTACATGCAACAGCATCATGGTTTCGACGAAGTATATTCTCGGCATAATTTAATCGAGCTCTGGGGAACTACTGCGTCTCCTTAGATTGTGATTGTTCAACTACCTGGTGAAAGATAAACGAGGATCCGGGCGCCTGCGACCAACTCGGTGAAGTATATGATACTAAGATAGTGCCACAAATCATTCCAGAATTCGAAGTCACTGATAGAGTATTTATCGAGATCCGGGTAATTCTCTTGAACAAGATATAATATAATGAATATATAAGCTAGAGAAAAGTCAAGCGCACGGAGATATACTTGGGGATGACGCATGTTGGTAATTCATGGACATTGGTAGAAGCGGGGTCGATATGTGCTCAGAGCAGACGAGATTGTGAAAAGCGGGTTGAAGCCTTATAGGGGAGAGAAGGATGGACCACGTGGTATCTACTTTAGAACTTTAGCCAACTCTCCTCCTTGTTCTTCATGTCAACGTATGGCACGACGCGCCATGCGCCAGGCCCGCCTGGCACAGTTTCAAAGGAGCGCGTCACTGACTATCATACCACCCTATTTCGCCGTTTGACCTGGGAGGGCACTGTACCACTGGAAATCCGCGTCGACCCAAAGGAACTCCCTGCAAACTCAGATCGTGGTCTCGAATGTTACTACATTCAAGCTCCTCGCGTCAGCTACCTTCCCCTCTTGATGTCAGAAATCCGGCGATTCCTGATGGACGTAGTGTTCGACGAAGCCGCTGCTAAGGTCCTAAAAGAGGAGGACTGGTGGTTTGAAAGTGCCGAAGGGACGCTGCTCAAGTGGTGAGCCTTGACCCATACTTTATGTCCCCAAGGTCTGTGACCCTCACCAGCATCCTCGTAGGCACTGGTCAATTGGGCTAATCTACGACAACCACACCATTTCTACCTCCGTCCGGCCATCCTCGTCTCAGGCCCAGCCTGCCCCAATGCGTCTTGTGCTTCATCTCGTATCTCCTCCGACCGAGAAGCTCCTGCAATCTCCCAGCGCTGAGGCTTGCAAGCTGGCATTTATGGGTCAGTTGAAGGAGGCAGATTTCATCCGGTGGGGGAACACAAAACGGATGACTGGTTTGAGGAAGGCAGACCAAGATGGGATATGGGAAGGCATTAGAGATCGTGCGTGCACCTCTTCTCCTCTTGGTTTGATTTATCGAGACACCGGCTTATCAGACAACTTCGACCACTACTGGCGTGTGGCATCCAAGGTCACGCCCACCGCAGGAACAACTCGTTCTCAATCACCTGTGCCATCAACGACTGCATCTCTGCACAGCCGTCCTCCTTCTGCAGATCCCGTAGGTCCAGCAGAGCGAGATGGAGCGTACAATGTACGCAGTGTCCCTGTAAGAATATACCTTCCCGATGGACCAGTTCTTCAGGATTTAGTGCCACCAATATTGGAAGATGGTGAACCCTTCTTCTCTTATCCCGTTCCTCGCATTCCGATGATTAAAGTGGGCATTTCAGGCTTAGCAAACACACTCGCACATTATCTTACAGCCCATATACCGCTCCTTTTTCCGCCCCACTCCCGCCCGTCTACCCCCACTGATCGAAGTAACCCAGACTTGCGCCCTCCTGACCTGGCGTATGCACTGATCCAAGGAGTACAATCGCCCCCTGAAGCAGAAATGGCGTGGCTTGGAGCTTGCATGGCGGGTGCAGATGGTTGGCTTAATATTTGCATCGGAATTTCAAGTTGAGAGAATTGACATTAGTGGTATACCCCTTCCGTGATACGGCGATTAACTATCTTTCTAATGTAGTTTGACGGTATATTGACATGGTTCTTCTGGGCTTTTAAACCGACTAGATTAAGCAGGTGCCCCGGCTACGATTACCATTCAACGGAGATCTAGACTGACAAGTATTCTGATTTCAAGGCAGGACATCGATCCAAACGACGAGCTGTGACATGCAGTGCGTGTTGAAAGCGTGACTATTTACTTCTCTAAAAAATCCTCGATCATGTCCGTAGTAGCTCAAATTTGGCGATACGAAGGCTGGTTTATACTTAAGTCTTATGTCGCAAAAAGCCAGTACCGATTCAAACAGCGGTCGTGAAATTCCCGCTTGACTGGCCTCAACTTAGTGACTAAGGTCACCTCGCGTTATTGGAGACAAGTTGGAGGTGTTGTTGAAGTGAGCCGGTGATGCATGGCGGGCAAGTTGCAGAGTCTTTCCTGCTGACTTCGACGATGTTACTGTATGTACATCAACTCCTAATTTTGCCAAGGTCAGTAATTTAGTGTCTCGATGGTGGTAGATCGTACGCCAACGTGGAACGAGTTTGACTTTCCCACAGCCTTGGGGGTAACTTCATCGCAAGTTACTGACGAAACGTGATGAGCATCGCAAAACAATAGATGTCTAAACGTGAAGGTCCATCCAACTTGAACTGTAGACTAAACATCAAACTTGACGATCTGCTCTCCTCCACTCCTGTCAATCTTCACCAGCCTTTTGGCGACACACCCATACAAAATCCGAGTGGTTCCTGTCGCCACAGCGCCGCCACCACTGCTGGCCTTTGCAGCCAACAGATCTTTCATCTTGTTCAACGGAAGCGAAAATTGTGGTGGGCTTGTCAGTAACGCAAGAAGCATGTGTGCCGTCAATATCTGTTGCGAAGTTGGAGGAGCTGGAACGGCGGCTGAAGCCGAAGAAACACTCGACACTGATGGGGATGATGGTGAAGGCGATAGAGCAGACAATGATTGGAGATGCGCACTATCGTCAGAGATAGATCAATTCACAAGCGAAACGGAGGTTGGATTGATGAACAAACATGGTCTCCTTGGCCCGGGGTGGTTTGCTGCCAGCCCCACCTTGAGATGTGTCGAATGAATGACCAGGCATGATCGTGTCACCCATGGTGGTCCATATTTTCGTCTAGTCGAATATTGCCCGTGAATCCGTCAATCCCATGGACGTGAGCGGCAAGTTGACCTTACCGTGATTCGCTCGACCTCGCTATTGATTTTGACCTTTGATGATTTCGTACCGGGAGTGTCAGATGCAGGAGTCTCTGGAGTTAGCTCTTGCGCATCAGACAATGCTGGAGGGATTTGAGGTTCTGGATTGGGCCTTTTCATGACAACAGTCTTCTCGTCTTCGCCTGCCTCTGCTTCGTATTCCTCTTCGTCCTCTTCCTTGGTCTCGTTATCATCGTCGATCGGGAAAAGGGTGTTTGGGGAAATTTGGAGAGAATCGTCTTGGGGAGACACTCTCATACTTCGCGAGGTAGGCATCGGGCTCGTGAACGAAGCTGATGAAATGTCGCCAAGATCGACTTGTTCATGCAAAAGGCTTTCAGCGTCCATAATGTTATCTGTGAATCGAAGAGTCCTCGCTGTAGCGGCTGGGGTATTCCAAAAACTGTCCTCTTGTGACGAGGAAGGGGAAGGTGGAGCTTTTAGCTTCGAATGGGGATGGGGCAAAGCTGTTTTGGCTTTGGCGCTAGCTTTGGCAGCAAAAGCATTCTTTTCCTGAAGGGAAATTATCAGCCGATGGTGGTTGCTTGCACGATTAAAATGTAACGCACGCGTTCCTGCAACGCATTAAGACGCGCCTGAAGACTTTGAACGCGTTTCTCCTCCTCAGTAATAAGAGATTTTACCGATGGCACCTCTATTGCTTGGGCCTGAGATGAATCGTCGGTATATCGCGATGAGTGGACAAGATGGACTGACTTGTTGAAGTGTCTCGGTAAGATTCTGGATGTTCTCGCGAATAAGGATTAATCGTTCGAGAATGGCTGTAACTTGTGCGCGCGCGCGTGGCATTGGCCTGACTGCATGGCTTTTGAAAGTTTGAGAAGCGCGTCAGCACGTGGAGGTGTGAGTGGACGTACTAGCGATCGATGCATTTAAGGGCAGCCTCTGCGTATATCTCGGGGTCATAATCCTTCTGTTTCTGGATATCCTCGCGTCGAGAATGCTGGTTCTTCAAAGGAGTTGTGCCGCTGAACTCGGCACGGGTGATCTCCGATTCTGGCAAAGAGAAGAGACCAAGTTCAGAGGGGTCAACATCACGGATGAGATCGCCCAGTGAAGCAGATAAAACAGCTCTAGTAAATGGGCCGTCGACGTTGATGGAAGCGTGGGCAGTGGTGGCCTTGATTGCCCTGGTGTTGCGTGTGAGACGGTCGATCTGGTCAGAGAGAGAGGCCATGGCGTGACAGATGTGTGATGTCACATTCGGTTAGGGCCAGATTGATGGCATTGCAAAGCGAGGGCAGCGACCGTGTACTTCAAATTAAATAATTTCTTTCGCCACCGTCGCCGTTTTCCCAGCGCCCCCTACAGTCTTCTTTCCTTGTGGCGTACCAGCCATATACCCGATCTCCATCCATGTGGGAGCCATTACCCCTCATCGTATATGGCTACGCTATCCATCCCCTTTCGCCCTCTCGTCGCGACACACGGATATCCACTCGCAATCGTCTATCGACAGTAACAAGCGCATCCAGTGAAGCCGACCTCCTTCATCGCGATGTAGTTTCCCTCGAAGTCGGTGACGAGGTTTACGCGTTCGAAAAGTATACCCCAAGAAGCAAAGAACCAGTCGAAGGTGACTGGTATAGAGGGTGCGTCTTCATCCTTGCTCAGACTCCGACGCCGCTGATTGATTTGTCCAGTTACGTCGTATGCACCACTCGCCGACCACCCGTAACCTGGGCTCTCAACGATCCCTCATCTTCTACCTCTGTTAAGACTCCCGCCAAAGTCGAAGAGCCCCAACAAGTCTTCATTGGAATATTTCCCGCGTCCCATATTTTCATCCGTGACCAGCTCTCAGACGCCGAAGGGCGCCTCCAGGATCTTGCTTCTACTCTGGGGAGCCCCACAAATGGTCTAAATGGCCACGCAAGCCCAAATGGCCATGGTAACCTTGCCTCTGACACCCTTTCATGGCGTAAAGGTGGATCCAGCATTGGAATGGATACTCTCAGGGAAGAAGACGAAGATGTAGATCCCTACGCCTCCAGAAAGTCATTCAGGCTTGGCCCACCACCAGACCAGGCTAACTCTTCTCGAGCTGGGTTGCCTGTGTATCCAGCAAGCTTGCGCTCTTCTTCCCCTTCCGACTCTCAAATCATAAAACCAATTCCTCCACGTCCGTCACTCAAGTCTGGAGACGACACTGCTTCTGGGGCTGCACAGCCGATTATCGACGAAATTGCCTCCGCACTGCGAGAATGGCACACACTGATGTTCACCTACCTTGCGAGACGCAATTACAAGCTGTTCCACGTCGTTAGGGAGCATATAGAGGCCCTGCACCTCGGTCGACGGCAGTTACTCGCGCAGACACTGAGCGCAGAGGAAACAGTAAACATGCGTCGCGAGTGTGTTACAAGGCTTGTGAGTGGTAATCTTGTGCAAGGGCTCGACGTCATCGTCCGCCATCCAACATGGGGTGGACTCATCAGCGTGGATGTTGAAGGAGATATTGACCCTCGAAGTTGGGTCAGCGCGGTTCGCATGTATGCCATGCAAACTTCCTTAGCCTATCTGACTTTGTCATCCGACGACGTGCGACCGTATACACTTGGCCCCAGTACAGACTACGTACCTGTAGGGCCACTACCGACACCTGCTCATTCCGCATTTCCGGACGTCTCGAGCTATCATTCTAGGTCGCGTTCTCAAGGTTGTCTTGGTCCACCCGCTCCCATCAAACCTCCCACAGCCAAATTCTACCACGTGTACCTTGACGTTCGTGCTTTCGTAGCCACACCATGTGCACCTGGCGAGACAGCCGAGCTTTTCTTTACCTTATACAAGAAACAAGGGACTCAGTTCGTAACTGAGGATTTCTGCGCCATCCTCAATCATAACGGGGTGCTCGCTCGCAATCCAAACGGCCGTATTCGTACTTTCTTCATCGATTTGGCGCCCTCCGATGTGATGGATCCAATATATCTAGTTTGCCGCATTATTCGGAACGGAGCACTCAAACTTGGGAGTCACATTGGATCTGGTACTCCTTTAGACGGCAGGAGAATATCAGAGACGTCTGCTCGACCTGATGCCAGCACATTGACGTTTTTTGAGCCAGACTTGGACAGCAAGGCTTTGTCTTCACATGATTCTTCGTCGCAGTCACGTCGACCCTTCGGATGTGCTGTATTGGAGCTCACCCAGTTGAGCAAGATGGCGGCAGAGCAAGTAGACATATCGCCACTTCGTGAGCATACAATGCCCATATACATCCCGACCAACGAAACCTCCTTCTCGATGATCCACCAAAACATTATCAATAATAACGCCAAGGAATTCGAAAAGTCGTCTCGGTATGTTAGCCTTTATACCCAGTCCTCAAGCAATCAGACTAATCTGCGATACTCAGCGCCGAAAGCTTAGCCGTTTCTGTCAAAGTCTTCCGTGGAGACCCGGAGAAGATCATTCGAGAAAACATGTCGCTTTTGCAAGATGCACCTCGAACTTTGCGCCTAGGTTTCCCCGATGTCGTTTTTCCTGGTGATATTCGCAACGAGCTGTACATCAAGCTTTGGTGCGGCGACTTTACGTCATCGCACGCCTCCACTGCTCGCCTAAGTGTAGCCAACCTGGCGAGGGGACAAATGGGAACGTCCTCAAACAATGTCCAGGTAACAGTCGAGGTCCGAGATCAGCAGGGGAACACCATAGAGGACATTATTTCGCAAGGAAGTGGAGAACCTCTCATGACGAAGTTCAATTCTATGGTCTTCCAGCGGTGCAATGAACCAACTTTTGGGGAATTGATCAAAATCCAGCTACCACTTGACGGCAGACCACTATGGCACTTGTTCTTCACCTTTCGCAATCGCACAGGGCGCGAACGCGCGAGCGGCAAAGGCGGATCAGAAGCGGCAGACCGCCCTTTTGCCTTTGCATTTCAACCCTTGTTCCCTGATAACCATGCTTTTGTGGAAGATGGTAGCCGTTTACTCGTTATGTACCGCGCAGACAAGTTGTCACAGATCCCGACGGACGTATATCTGGCCGCTTCATCATGGCTGGCCGCTGGGCAAAAGTCCGATCAGATTGCTATCCCCCCCGACATGCAACGTCTTGCGCCGCCAATGAAGGATACATTGACCATTCGTTCCTCTCTCTGCTCCACCCGATTCACCCAAAACCCTGTTCTGCTTCAGTTGTTGAATTGGGAAAAGTTGAACGACAAGGATCTCCTCTCGACGATTCTTACGAAGTTCACTTTCGTCGGAGAGGGGGAAATCGTCAAGTTCCTGCGCGATATATTTGATTCTCTTTTTGGAATCTTGGTGTCCCATGGAAATCAGACTGGTGAGATGGACCATTTGGTGTTCAATGCCCTCGTCACCGTTCTCGGAATTGTACAAGATCGCCGTTTCAGCAATTTTCAACCTGTCCTAGATGTCTATATCGAGAAGCATTTTGCCTGTGCGGCAGCTTCTTCGCATATGATTCATTCTATGAACCGTCTTCTTCTCAACCCGACTGCTGCGGAGACTGCATCTCCACTTCGTGCTGCCTTGAAGGTCTGGCACTACGTCTTCAAATTCATTGCTCGATCACGGGAGCTACAGAAAGCGAAGGAGATTGGTATGGGCGGTGACACAACTGCAGAGCACCTTGACACGTCATTCAAGAAAGAACTGAAGATCCATCTGGCGGAGGTCACCCGCATGATGTCGACTACATCCCCACCATCGATAATCGGGACCCAGACGATCGCCTTACAGCATTTTACGTCAATTCTCCCAGAGCTAGCAAAGATCTTCCCTGTGGTCGAACTCGTATCAATAGCCACGACCTTTGCCAGTACAGTGACGGTTGGCAAAGGGAAAGTCTTGATATGGAAGCTCATCATGTATTTGCAAATTGTCAAGGGCTTCTTATTCGACAATGCTCAATCTAGGATGCTCTTGGTCGAGGCAGTCGTGAACTGGATCAAGCCCCATTTTGGCCGCTATGACGAGTACCTACATACACTATCCAACGACAACGAAACTGCTCGTGATGCCGCTCGCGTGGGATGGCTCGAAAGCACTAGATTATGTGTTACGATCGTGGCTGTGATGCTGGACAAGCTGCAGGAGAATCTTGCGAATCCTGAAATTCGGGGTAATCGCAAGCTATTCAAAGCAGAGCAAGACAACGTCGAGTATCTCTTATCGCTTATGCCTAGGTGGGTCTTTTTTCATCAATTTCACTTGCCTTCGCTGCTGATGCCTCCGTAGGCTCTTGGACTCATATCGAGAGTTCCAGAATCCTGCTTCGCGTAGGGCCCTCGAGAGGTCACCTACAACATTGAAGGCCCCCATTCCTGTCACATTTCCGGAATCATACCCATTCTCTCTACTCGCGTATCTGCCAGATGCTCCCCGTGGCCCAAATAACACACCTTTACCTGGAGAAGGGGATGTGCTATTTAACCCAGCCTTGGGGGAGACAGCGATTGTCTTCTTAGTCTTAATCCTCTCCTCACCCACTAAGCATATCGTGGACTTCCTTATCAACAGTTTGGAGATTGAAGGACGTGACAGATTCGTTACCCTAATGTCTCACTTTTTCAGCGTGGCTACTTCGATACTTGAAAACGATGCTTTCCCGAAGTCCTGGCTCAACGTCAATATCTTGGCTCATAAGGTGTTAGTCAAGATGATGGATCCTATTACCCATATCATGGAGAGCAACTTTATTCCAACACAGGAGTCCGAATCCCAGTTTGATGCTACCCTTTGGAAAGAGTGTCTACACATGCTGCTCAAGCTCTTATCGTCCGATCAACTCGTAATAGAAGAGTTTAGCCCGCAGGTACGCCGTCTGCTCATCGTTATACTTCTCTCAATAAATCTATAATCTAGAAACGTCGAGCGGTGTGGAGACTTGCTGGGGATATTCGAGGGGAGGGCGCTGGTATTCTCTTGAACCTCTGGCAAGCCTTGGGTTGGGCCGAACATGTTTCAAGCAACGGTGATCCCCCAATACGCTATGGCGTGAGTCAATGAATCCTATTGTGAGAAGTAATGGCCTTGACCCCATTTCAGGGCTATCAAGCATATCTCCACTCTCTCGTCGGACAAGTTGTCAACCTCTGCCTCAGCCACCACGATCAACTACGGAATTACGCAGTTCAGATACTCTTCAGCATGATCGTCTCGGAATACCATCAGTCCGAGCACTTCGACGAGATCGAGAACGAGCTCGTCACCCGATTGGATTCCTTATTTATGTCGGACAGCAAGGGTGACGATATTTCCAGGGCTTTCTTTATCGGCCAGCTTAGACATCTGTTCGAGACCTCAGACGTTGACGAACAGCTCCGGGAGAGGGTGTCGACCTTCCTGGACTCTGTGGACCTTTTCTTAGAACTGTTACTGAGTGTACGCGCTTTGCCGGAGGGTGAGGAGTTTGCAGATGATCGGGTGATAGCCACGGTATGGTGCCTTTTATCTCTGGTCGTTTTATGTGTTCATTCGTATTCAAGTTGAGGCTTATGAACTTCATTCGGCGAATTGGACGAGATGAGATATACATCAAATATGTCCATCAACTTGTCAATGTAAGCCCTGGATTTTGAAACTTGGCGGTCCATTACTCATGCAACAGCAGATGCACCTACAATCTCAAAATTACGTGGAAGCTGCCCTTACGTTGAAACTTCACTCTGACCTCCATGAGTGGAATTTGAACTCATTCGTGGGCCCCATGGAAGATCTCGGTCTTCCACAGCAATCCCACTTCCAGCGCAAGGAAACATTGTGCCTCCTGATTCTCGACTACCTTGGTATAGCTTTACCCGATTTCCATACCAGATCATCGCTTATCGTTTTTAGGCAAAGGAAAGGCTTGGGAACGTGCCATAGACATTTGCAAGGAGCTTGCATACCAACATTCCGAAGTTACGTTCAACTAGTGCGTCTAAAACTAGCCCGTAATCGCCACATCCTCACGTGTTCATCCACAGCGGTAGACTCTCGGAAATCCTTCGACACCAGGCGATGCTCCTTGAACATATCGTATCTGAGCAGCGGTACTACCCTGACTATTATCGAGTCACCTTCTATGGAAACTTCCCAGCCGCTATCCGCGACAAGCGATTCATTGTATGTCGTCTACATCTGCGTAGCGTCCTTGTTACTGATCTGCCGATAGTATCGTGGTTATGAATGGGAGAAGTTTGGTGCTTTCTGTGAACGTATGCTGAACAAGCACACGGGAGCTCAACTGTTGAAGACATTGGGCGACCCTCCTGTTGATATCCGATTTGGGACTGAGCAATGGATTCAGTGCACAGCCGTCACGCCTGAGCCCGATCGAAACCGACCAATATTCACGAACGCGGACGTACCGTTAGCCGTTCGTACGTATTACGAGCACAGGTGAGCCTCAAATTGCCGGATCCGCTCACACAATCTCACCGCACACCCACAGTGCAATCAACCTCTTTAGTTCATCGCGGCAAGTCAAAAAGACGACTCGGGATGGCACAGAGGAGATCTGGCTCGAGAAGACGTATTACACCACCGAGGAGGCCTTCCCAACGGTGTTACGGCGATCAGAGGTCATCGGCCTTGAAGTCGCGGAGATGTCGCCCCTCGAGATTGCATTGAATGAAGTCGATCTCAAGACCAAGGAACTGGCAGCCTTGAATGTCAAGTATCAGGCGCTAGCAAAGACGTCACGGTTGGTGTCTACGAACGCATTGGCGATGTCCTTGAATAGTGCTGTGGATGCGCCCATGAACACAGGGATAGCATCCTACCGTCAAATGTTCTTCAACCCAGACTATGTCGCTCGGCATCCGGAGCGGGCAGAGTTGGTCGATAAATTACGAGCTGCCATTGATGAACAGGTGCACCCCCTGTTGACGATTTTGAAGGCACTTTGCTAATTTTGCTTCCCAGGTCCGAGTTATTGACAGCTGCCTAAAACTTCACGGACACTTATGCCCCCCCGAATTTATACCCTTCCACGAAACACTGGAGAAGTTCTTCAAAAAGAACTTCCGAGAGGAAGTTCGGCGTCTCGCCGCAGACGGCCTCTCGGAGTCTATATCCACCTCCGCCCAGTCACATCACCAGGCGTCCTCTTCATACCAGTCATCTCTTTACGAGCAATCCCTTCAGCCTAGCTACTCGTCTTCCTCTACCACCCGCGCCAACAACTACAATGTTCCAATGCAGTTGGGACAGCCTGCCGGGTCCGCACCCGCCTACCCGCCGGTATCGCCCACGAGCACCAAGAACCACCCTCCGCACCTCACGACGCCCTTGCAGCGACATCTCGCGCACCTTGCGCGTCACGGGATCAACGGTGTCTCATCTGCGCCGGGCGAGAACGGTGGTGGGAGCGACTCGTTATCCGTAGAATCGCCAAGAAATTCCTTTGTGAATGTCGGGAATGTGATCCATTCCTCGGCAGGGAATGCACAAATGTCGGGCACGTCGGTGGCGCCTTCGCACGTGGGAAGCCTTGGTTCGTTTGGTTCACTCAAGGGGCGCTTCTCGCGGTTCGGGAGCCTCAGTTTCGGTCGGCGCGGCAACCGGTAAATCAATCTTTCAATGTTCATTTATTTGATTCAATTTTCAATTTTCTTCGGGCTCTGGAACCCAGCTTTGGTAATGTAGGTAGAAGTCGCCTGTACGATAATTAATAGCACTTTTTTTTTTTTTTTTTGTAATGGACGCGTCATAATTCCACGAAGACGAAGGGCATAATGATAGAAGTTACTACTGGTACAAAGGGAAATGAACCATAGGGCGGCTAGGAGTACATGTATGACGACTGTCCATGAGAATGTTTGTACTGTACATACAACAAGGGGCGGGGGAAGAAAAACCCAAGATTCGAAAGGAGTAAAAAATAAGCGACCGGATCAGAAGGAATGAAGGAGGAGGGGATGACGCCACTGATCCGTCATGACCAGGGCTCAACGGAGTTATGGTATGGAAATGAAGCATCGTAAGAGGCAGCTGCGAAATCGACGTCGGGGTAGCTGATAACCGCGTTATTGTTGACCTCATAGGCTGCATAATGATCGAGAGCCGCCATAGAGTCGACCGCCTTGTTGTAGTCGCCCCAATGGGTCGTCCCCGAGCCGCTCGCCTCTGCATGCATGCCCTCGGTATTGTAGATGTGGTAGGGTACCGTGTGAGGAGCGTCGAGAGGCGAACAGAGTGACGCAGAGCCGTCTGATGAATTAATGTATGGATATTCATCTTGGAGGGGCGTGGAAAGAGTTGGCTCGACAATGTAGGGCTCGCTGTGAGATGTGTTTAGGAGCTCGTAGTCGGCGTCCTCCGATCCAGAAGAAGGCGAGGGTTCGGCTGACGACGGAGAGTCGGGCTCGTCAACAGGAATGCAGGACGTTTCGATGCTCTAAAGTGGCGATAAGCAAAGGAGAGAAAGGCAGAAAAGACGGAACGTACATATTTAGACAGGATCTTGTCCAAGGCCTGATCCAACAAGGACCACTCAAAGACCTTCAAGTCCTTTTCGATGTTCCTGGGCTTGGGGTCGGGGAACTCCATGATGCGTTGGAAGAACTCTTCAAAGCCGTGTTTGTGCTTGGAGACGGTGGTGGGACGAAGACCCTCGAGATTGCGCCTGATACGGTTCTTTTCCTCGACGGGAAAGTCGTTGTTGGTGAGGCGCTCGAGGAGAAATATGATGTCGACGGAGGTTACGTAACAAGTTTGTGATTCCTCTCGATATATGCACGAGATGACGCTGTCAGCCTCATGGTACGCGTCTGCCGGGATGGGTTGGCAGGAGACGACGAGACGACGGCCGTCCTGGACCTTGCTGAAGCGGACGAGACGGCGGCCAGCAGACTTTTCGGCAGGGGACCAATCCTCGCAGATTGTGGAAAGAGGGGTGACGAGCTGGAGAAGAGGGGTTTGGACGAGGGAGTCGGCCTTTGAGCCCTTGGCGCGCTGGCCTGATTCCTTTGTGCGGCGGTGGAGATGTACTTGTGTCTTTGTGGCTGTGGAAGCTGAGCGGCGTCGGTGGGGAGAGGTGGGGGAAGGAGTGGGGAGGTAGGAGAGGCCGCGTCTACGGGACATGGTAGTGGACTGAGAGGGGCGACGTGGTGCGGTTTCGATAGTGAGTTTAGGTTTCCTGTTGTCGGAGGAGGGGGATGGGGATGAGGAGGAAGGATCTAATATGAAAGAATTATAAATTGGCAGGAGAGGGAGAGGAGAGAGAACAAACCAGGGGCCCAATAAGAAAACTCGCCAAAAACGGCGGAATCAAGGACGATGTTGTCCTTGTTTAGGGCCTGAACGGAGAGGAGGACCTTTGGGGGAGAAGTAGGATGGTGAAAAGGGGGGGCTACAGCATCAAGTTGCCAGCGACCGTAGGGGGCGTCGTTTGTCTCTCGAACGCTAGTTGCGACTGGTTTGCGACCGATTACGAGACGAACATAAATTTCGTCTGCAAACTCTGGGTTGAAGTGAATGCGAACAGAGATGGGTGCGCCACTCTCTCCTTCTGTAGGAGTATAACCTAGGACGTGTATTATGCCGCGTGGGGAGACGACGACATTTGAAGTTGAGACCAAGTCGCGAATAGGAGAGGGATAGTCGTGGTAGTGGTCAGAAGACATTGTGGCTCTCCCAAAGTACGCCTCGTCGAATGTTTATAAACCACATACAAAGCAGGAGCATATCCAAATCGGGATAATCCGGCGTTCAGTAGCCTCATGCGCCGCTCCGAAACGGTCTCCGGGGTCCTACCATCTTTCTTATCTCCATTTCAAATCCTGCATCCTACATGTCTGGCCGTCCATTTACCGTTGACCCACACCCGCACAACCGGCGGTACATGGCCCTCTGCCGACAGTACTCGTTCGCAGCTACAACATCGTTCCACGAATAGTGACGAATATGAGCCAAGCAGGTCCTGTAGAAGTGTGAGAAAGAGGATAATAATGATCGAGAGCACATGATGACGCATACCACGACACTCTGCACCGCCACTCCCGGCTGCGTTGAAAGCATCTTTGCGATCTGTTGTGACAGATTTCGATATACGACAAAGTCCGATTGTGAATGTGGTGACTTCTGTATTCCGAGTTAGTTTTCATGTCTTTTTTCCGCATTGCCTAGTAAACTTCACCCGCTCTCGAGGTCCAAACGTCGCCACACTTTCAGTCACCAGCGACCCCGTTCGTCCAACCACCGTCAGGTACGCCGTCAAGACATTTGCGCAAGTATAACGGAGCACCGTCGTCGCTTGGTCATTCCCACGCGTCCGTCTCCACACATGCAGCCTCGATCGGTGCGTCCTATTGAATTCACGGATATATTCGGCAACACCCTCGAATTCAAGCGGGTGAGTGTCATCTTCCGGGAACAACGACGTCGTTTGCTCCTCGACGACCACATACGGCTGTGGCGATCCTGGCGATGGAGCGCGTCTAGACCCAACCCGCCCTTTTTTTTAGCCACTTCCGCCTTGGGTCGGTTTCAGAGACTTACCTCCGTTTCCGGCTTTCCCGCCGTAAATTAGGGTTCAAATCACTCGTATCTCTGCCTAAACTATCTCTTCCCGCACGGAGCGCCTCCTGAACTTGCTCCGTGCGGATGGTGTCAGTTATTTCCTTGACTTGCTGGAACTCGGGGCGTAGGGTTTGTGTAGACATCGATGGCTTGACCAGTAGCAACGGAATGTTGCGCAGCGTCTGCAGTCGGTTCTGCAGCTCCGTGAGGACCTGTATCTGACCTTGGAGCGTCGTTACCGTATCGGACTGCATGTAGAGTAGAGGGAGAGAGGGCGACATTGACAATGGCACATAAAATTGTATTTGATTCACGTGACTAAGCGGCCCGGTCACGACCAAGTCCCAATACCCGCAAGTCCAGCCCATCCACCACCGACGCGTCCCACCAAAAAGAACAAGACAATCCGCCCTGTCATTTCAGCCCTCACTCTAAAGCTGAATGTGTCCTTCAACTCCCCAAGCAGCCCCTCGATGCGCGACCCAGCAGGTGCGGCAAAGTTGGTGACCGCTATCTAGAGGGACGATTGACTTTTGGACAGTGTGCGAGTCGCATACTTACCTCGCCATCAGCAGCCCATACTGACAAACCTAGTGCACCGAGGACCTTATCAGGGGTTGCAAAGTCTCCGGTGCCTAGCCATAGTGCGATGTCCCCGGTATCGTCACTCTCACTTCCCTGTCCGGCGAGGATGCTGGAGTAGGACTTGTTCACGGCATCTGACTGGGCTGCACGCGCTAGACGGCGCAGGTACTGCTGGATGGCGTCGGTAGGGGACGGGGGTGACGATGGTGCAAAGAGGATGAGTGTAGTGGGATCAAAGGTGGATCGAGGAGAGTTGACATCGACAAAGGACTGGAGCTCGCCTATCATGAGTGCTGTGGATGCAATGGCCGCGGCTGAGGCATGGTCGAGATCATTAGCGGCTTCGACGGGGTGAGCGAGAATATTTCTGTGTTGTACGGAAGCGAGGTCCATGGGTGACGTAACGGCGTGACAAGACAAATTTCGTCTCTTCCATGTTGCACCATGTCCGTCCTCTAGCCCGTCAACGCGTTCTCGCCTGTTACCCGCCCCGTCGCCTCCTATCCATCCCTGTCCCCTCACAAAAATCTCCCTCATCCAATGAACCCCTCACTACCCAACCCTTCAAGTCCACCAAACTCGACCTCAGGCCAAAACCCATAAAGCCAACCACACTCTCCGCAACACACATACCCCTCAAGGCCACTGTCGCACTCCCCAGGCCATCAGGTGCACCCACACCACCGCAGTCTCTCGCAGCATTCAAGGAAGAGGTCAAGCGCGACATCCAGGACGCAGAGGTACATGGTGTCCTCAAACCCCCACCAGAAGGTGCAAACTGGGCAAAGCGCACCCTACACAAGGCCATTCAGATTGCCGTACGTTCCCCTCGTCTTGCTTGTATATTTTTTGCCCACCCGTCTGTAGAAATTCTACTTCAACGGCGTCAAGCTCATTTTCATACGCCGGAAACACATCAATCTCATCCACGCTCGCATCAAGGACAGTGGTAGCCCCCTCACCCGTGCAGAGTACAGGCTCATCCGCACCCAAAAATCGGACATCAACAAGTACGCTCCCCCACCCTCCCCACTTTTTAACACACTCAACCCTCCCTTTTCAGAGTCGTCCCTTTTATCTTCATTGCCCTTATCCTAGAAGAGATCATCCCTCTTATTGCCATCTACACCCCCTTCATGCTCCCCTCCACCTGTATCCTGCCATCCCAGCGCGAGCGTATCGACTCCAAGCGCGCCGACAAGGCCACCGCCTTTTCCCTAGAATACCGTCACATCTATGATCAGCTCAAGCTCGCCGAGTCCCCCGCTAACCACCTTTCCTTGGAAGCTCTCTCGGCACCGGGCGCCTCTGCTGCCGTCTGCGGGTATGTCGCCACTTATCACATCCCTCTTCACAGCTAACCCAACCCAGAGTTTTGCGCATTTCCACTGTTGGTATTGATGCCTTGCGGATACGCCGCATCCAGAATCATTTGCGATTCATTGCAGAAGACGACCAGTTGCTTGTTCAGGATAAACTTTTAGATAAATTGTCTCCCAAGGATCTCGAAGAGACTCTCGGCGAGCGTGGAATGTATGCGTCTATCCTCCCAACTCATACGTCCGCCAGCTAATTTTCTCACTCCCAGTATTACCCGCGACCTCACGTCTAAAGCCATGCAGTCGCGTCTCAAATGGTGGCTTGACTCTGTTGGGGACTCGACGTCCGCAGCGCGCCGCTTACATTTATTGGTTAATAGACTATGAGGAGGACTACTTTTATACATGTGCACCAGCTTATAATCACCCCATAACATAATATATATACACCTCACTTCACGGACACAATGCTCCTCAGGCTGCACGCGACCGTACCAACGCGAGTGCCTGCCAGGACCCCGCGTCTGATGGTACAAGCATCACGGCCCGCTGAGCCTCGCGCATCGCAGCTTGAGTGTCATTCCGCGAACGTGCAATTGCACGAAGGCTCAACAACGTCGGCAAGTCGCTGATGCTGCTTCCCTTCGATCCCGCCAATAATGCAAGGGCCGAATCAAGCTTTTCTTGCTGGAGCATCAGCGTCGCAAGTGAGGCCCGGGCTTCCGACCTTGATGGTTCCGCAAAAAGTGCACCTTGCGCGACAGAGACTGCTTTCTGCGTGTCCTGCTGTTCACACCCCGCTCGATCGTTAATGGCATGCTTCGCGCATCATCATAAACATACGTACCTGTCCTAGATGGTACTGCGTAAGGAGGTGATCGACGTTGCGCCCCGGGTCGAGCTCGTGTCGCTGTTCAATCGGCAGCGCCAGAAGCTCGGACAGGGCAGCATCCACCAAACTCTCGTCATCCGTAAGAACGCCCATCCCCGCAAGAGCATTGATAGCCGTGAGGTTCTCCGGATCCGCCGCAATACTGTGGATGTGCGCGGGACGATCAGCATACATCGCACTATCGGCCCGAAACACCCTGGTGGCCACACAACAGCGTCACATACCATTCAAGCAGCAGGGCTTTGGAACTTTCCTTGAATTCGTCGTTCTGAGTCGCCCACATCGTCTGTGCGAGCAGCACGGTGACCTGGCCCCGCAACATCTTGTCGTCCCCGGAACTTTCCAACGCTGCCTCAAAGTTTGCCAGAGCACCCTCCAAATCACCCTGCAGGAAGCTCGCAAGGCCAGACCCAAAAAGTGCTTGCGCACGTAGTATTTTTGTCTCCGCCTTCTCATCATCGGGCAGCAGCCCCAGCGCGCTCTCGAAAGACTGCGCCGCACCCTCAAAGTCCCGTAATCCCAAGCGTATGCGTGCGAGGTTTGAGTTTGCAATGGTGAACTGCCGTTCCACGACGGGATCTTCCGAGATCTCATACGCCGCCTCCAGGATCGTAATAGTGCGCATCAATTGAATTTCCGCAGTCTCAAGGTGCCCCAGACCTTCACAAACCAGCGCATATAGATGAAGGCCTGTGGCGTCGTCCGGCCGACGTCCACAGTATCTTCCCAACGCAAAGAATGCGGGAAGAAGCATGTCCATCATAGATCCATTCTGGCTTAATGAACGATATTTGTGGAAGGAGCGAGAAGCGAACTCCAGGTCGCCTTCGGGCTAAGGATAACGATGAAAATTCATTTCTGCACGTGAGTCAGATCAACGACTTACAACATTAGGAGCTAAACCAATGGCATGCTCGAACATCGCTGCGGCTTCTATGTTATGACCGTTTCTTGTGGCGACGAGGGCTTGACCGATCCAAGCAACGGCATAATCGGGATCAAGGGTCTGAGCACGGTACAGCGCTTCGTTGGCCAATTCCGTGTCGTCGTGATGCAGGTACAACAGGCCTAAACTCGACCACGCCGTAACATTCTACGCACCGTGTGAGTGAACCTGATAAACATGGGATGTCCAAAGCTACCTTTGAATCGAATTCGATCGCCTTGATGTATGCGTGTTGCGCGCTCTTTGCGTTCGAAAGAAAGTACGCATCTCCCAGCCCCATCCAGTATAAGCTGTTTCCGGGGTCTTCACGAAGACCTTGTGTCAAAAATGCAATAATCCTTGCTTGTGCACTGGGCGCCGCAGAAGATTTAATTACCCAAGAATGCAGGGCGATTCCAAGGTCGAACCAGATGCTTCCGCTCGTTGTCGTAGATTCTGATAGAGATGTTCGATAACCGTAGGCAGCAAGTGCGATTTCGAGAACCTTCAATCCACTCAGCGGTGTATCATCTTCTGGAAGTGCTGCCGGCGGCACAATGCCAGATAGATGATGGTTCTCGGCAGGCAAAAGAGCGACGACACCCTTCAAAGCATCGCGTACCGTGGCTTCCTCCGTGTATGTCGGGCGTGTAGAAAGTGCGAAAATAGCGTCGCCGATTGTCTTCCACACAACACTCCGAAACCCAGCGCTAGCCTCAATTGTCTTCAGGCCCACCGAAATGCACATTGAAAACGATTGCTCTGCCCTTGCTTGAAACCCTTCAGAGGACTCTGAGCGTCCCTGGTCTAGATATGCTTGGCCAAGCGATACCAAGACACCCACATCTGAGGGACGATTCACTAGAATGGACTCGAATGCATGTATAGCATCCTGATAATTGCCCATCTGGTGCTTCACATTGCCGATGAGATAGGGGCAAACCCAGTCATTTGAGTCCAGTTCTTGTGCTCGTTCCAATGCTTTAACGGCGGCAACATGTCTCCCAGCTTTGCTGTAGGCTTCGCCCAATCTAACCCAAGACGGTGCATCTTCTGGCTCTGCCCTCAAAGCGATTTGGAAGGCCTGTATAGCAGGTGGATAGTTTCGACGATGCTGAAAGCGATGTAAGCGAAATTAGTTGTGAGTCCATACATATCAGCACATTAGACTCACGAGCTCCACAACGCCGACGGCCTTCCAAGCCCATGCATTAGTCGGGAGGTATCGTGAGGTTGCAGAAGCGCTGCCCCCCCCTATACCTCCTTCTAAACCACCTTCACCCTCAATCGTCCGGCGGGCGACAACCTCAACGAGGTCCCATTCGCGATCTTCCGCAAAACCTTCTGCCAAGCGACGGGCAGCTTCGGCCTCTCGAGGATCCAATTCAAACGCTTTTTGAAAGCATTTGGAGGCACGATTAGCATCCGGCGGCGACGCTACTTCAGCGTAATAGATTCCAAGGGATGTAAATGCAGGCGCATAGCTGGGGTTGGCCTTTAGGGAGGAAATGAAGAAGTTATAACCTTCATCCCGCTTGCCTAAGTATGTATCACAGTCACAATTAATCCTCGTTGAGTTGTAAAAAATAACTTGCCGTCCAGATCCCAATAGCATTTCCCAATTCGCCAAAGACATCGGGAGACGTCTTCGCCACGCTCGTCCAGATCCTGAAGGATGGTGACAATACTCTGCAGGATAGCTACTCCGTTATCCATGTCGTTTATTTGGCATCGACACCAAGCATTCTCCTCCCGAGCGCGTAATCCATCGGAAACATCGTCGGGGAGGAGTTCGTCTACCCTTTCAAAAAATGCAGCGGCTTCATCCCATTTCTTGGCTGCTTCCAAAACGAAGGCACGGCCCATCAAACAACCAACATTGTTGGGTGACTGTGCAAGGACGTCATCGATAAGGCGTAGTGCGCGAGGATGATGCTTGGGTGGGAATAGATGAACGAGAGAGGTGGCCAAAATCCCTTTGTAGCCTATTCGCACACTTTCAAGTACAGTTAGCTACGGCATGAAACTGGACCACGGAGAATGGGCACCTAGGCAGTTTGCGACCCGTGCTCTTTTCAAGTCTGTTCAACAATTCTAACCCGCTTTGAGCCGCTTTTATGGCATTTTCATAATCCAGTTCGGTCACGTAAAGTTCCGCCAAAACACGGTTGGCAATGTCGGAGTTTGGGATGGCCGCAAAGGCATTCTGAATTATTCACAGTTAGAGGGGCGACTCAGTCGATCACTGTTGAGCACACCAAAATCGTGTCGAACGGATCTTCATCGGCCGCTTTTAGAGCTGGTGATTCTTCGGCTTCTGAGTCTGAGTCGGCTTCCCCACCAGAAAGCGGGATGTTCATGTAGAGCAAATATCCTTTCAACAAGGATGACGTTGGCGATGTCGGGAATAGCTCAATAAATTGTTCGACGATCTCGTGATTGTAGCCAGCTATCGATTTGGTTTGGCGAAGGGTCAAATAAGCTAAAGAGTAAGACTCACCAACTGTTTCGCAATCCGTGCTTTCTAGATATGTCGTCCAAGCCAGCTCATCTGGGATCTTCAAGATAACAACTCCTTTAACTAACTCGTCGACTTGCGATAGTAAGTTGGATTTTTCTTGGAAGAAATCTACTGTATCTGGGATTGCCTTCAAATACCGTTGTTTGTAGCGCAACATCTTAGAGTCTGTTATTCTTCGTAAATCATCAGGAGTGCTCGGATGATTAAGTATCTCCTCATAAAGAGAGGGAAGCTATGGAAACAGTCAGAGAACAACTTATCAGATATTCGATTCGACATACTCGCGACGGCCCCCATATTTCCCGTCCAACCTCATTTTTCAATATTTCAAGGCTAGGCGCTCCAAGACGCGTCCTCCGTTTATCGACCTCTTTCCTTAATGTTTCTTCTTCTTGTACTTCCACCAACTGAACAATTTCCTCAATATGGGGGAGAGAATGGTGGATGGCAGTTTGAGTGACGAGTGTAGTTGTCGACGTCGGGCTGGTCAGATCCGGTAGGGGTAGACTGGACAGAACGGCATGCATAGGAGACTGAGGAAGAAGAAGAGACATAGTCTCGATGACCTACACACTATGAATAGTCAACATGATTGATGAAAAGCCGATGCATACCTGCAAACGCGTCCCTCTTTCGCGTCGCAATTCGAGAAGTTTCTGCCATGTTTCGGCGCATTTGACGGGATCCCCACTTCACCAAGAGTAAGTAGTATATTGAGTCAGGATGATGTGGACTTACAGGGTCTTATAGAGCTCCATGAGTTGCAGAAGACTGTCGGCGTACTTCTCCCATTCTTCCCTTCTCTCGTAGTATTTAGAGATGCCCTAAAGGAATCAGCGTCTACATCGCTCCTTAAATTTGACTGAGCTTGTACTCACTTGCCAAGCTAATGGGTTCTCTGGATTTAGAGTCGTCGCACGAATGTATGCCTGAGTAGAATGTCAGTGTTCATGGTGGCTGATGGAGTGGTTATGAAATTACTTGCTCGCTTCTCTCGTTTTGGCCAAGCTCCAAAAGTGAAAGTGCAAGAAAAACCGTTCTATAGCAGATGTAAGGTCATTCCAATAGGAACAGAGCTATGAAACGGACGCGTTGTAGTTATCTGGCTCATAGTCCAAGACTTGTGAAGCAGCGTCAGAGGCAGCGGCGTAATCTTTCTTGCCCAAAGCTTCTCGTGCAGCCTTCAGCTTGCTTTTCGCGAATGACATCCTGATCGTGACTGAGGCTTCCTAGATGACCAACAGCGCTACGATGTACTAGTTTGCGAACAAAATCGATAATCACTTGTATTGCCTAATTTGGAAGGTGGTTTGCTATCAGTCACTGGGCCAAACATTGTGGTGGCGCAGCTTCAGCAAAATCGACTTTGAAGCTAGAGTGTCCATATTTATAGATCGAATTTAGGCAAGACTTGTGAGGATAACAAGCTAATATTTTAAAATTTGAAGGTTAATCATGAAGCTGTGTGGAAGAAGTTTCAAGAGCAGTACAAGAGTATGTCAACTATCACGAGTAAGCCGCAATGGCGCTGTTAAATGCAGCATTGATGCTGTTCTCCACTGTTTGAGCTTCTGATACCAAATCCGCCTGACAGAGAACGTGAGTATGCATCGCCGTCGTACTAAAGTTGTGAACTAACTGGGGCAGCGGCAACGAGGGCCTTCTCAAAGGCCGCAGTGCTCGCACTGAGAGCCTGGAGATCCGAGAGGACCAGAGCTGGAATACCACCGAGGGGAAGCGCCTGAAACGCAGCTTTCTTGGAAACGATGTTGGTGAGGGCCTGAATGATAGTCGGCTCGAAAGCTTTAACACTGTTCAAGATGGTCCCAGCATCGGCTTCGGTAACTGCCCCCGTGTTCTGTAATGAATTTTGTCAAGTTCAAAGAAATGGTCTCTAAGAAAATGGTATTCCACCTTGACATCTGTTGTCGCTGCCGTGATCTGCGAGTTCAAACCGGTTGCACTTGTATGGATGCCCTGTGGTATCTGATTAATTGCGGCGTGAACTGGTATTGAGGAGTACTGACCAAAGCTCCCACAAGACCAGACGCTGGAAACCCCTGAATAGCGTTCTCGAGCGATGTCGTCGAGGACACAATGCTTGCTATGTCAGCTTCAACCTGTGCGACTGTACGCTTGAATGGTGTAGACACGCTGGAAGCAACGAGGCCAGCGAGAAGGAATAATGAGACTATTTGAACCATGATAAGACGTGTGCTTCCGAGGCGAGGGCTTAGCCTTACAGTTGTTTTTATAAGAAGAATTTTCGAATTCACAGGCAAGACATGCTGTAATTGTGTTCGGCTGTCAGGAGTCCAGGAGTCCATGAGGGAACCCGAAGGTTGAATTTGAGAATCAGCTGCAGAACGGTGAGAACACGAGTGACCAAAACAAGGGTGTCCCACCTCATACGACTTTGCGTCGAGCTGTGCAAAGAATATTACTAGCTCCCAGGGCTGGGACCCATGATTGAGGAGCCTGAGTATATAGTGCTGACATCGCTAGCTTATTTAGCGTTTTTGACACGCACATACACCCACATCAAAATCAGGGAAGTATCGAGAGGTTTCGACAGAACGTGTCCTCAGTTCCGATTCCCAGACCTGCTAAATTTGGCTGTAGGAAGAGAGAGTTTATAATTCACCTTGTGATTTTGAATCCAACACCACGAAAATAAGCCTTGGAGTCGGACAAATGTCATTTGCTTCCAGGTAATCGTGTACTGCACGTATACAACAAGTAATCAAAACAATTTTAAAGAAACTTCCAAGGGAATAACTTATTGATAAAGGAAAGCAAAAAAAATAGTGTCCTAAAGTGTCGAATGTGTGTTCAAACTTCATCCGAGTTTGCAATGCGTCCTTTCCTCAAGTACTCCACAAAATCAACGAGAAAGCGCACTTGCTCATAGGTTTCGACTGCCTTAAGGCTCCGTCTTCGCCTTGCGACCGCGATGACTTTCTGCACAAACTGAATAGTATTTCTTCTCAACTTCGGAGGAGGCCTGCTTGATCCCGGTTCATCTTGAAGATGAGATATTGGCGGCTCCGCAAAGTCAGTTTTACAGCCACTTAGCAGGAAATGAGTCCGAGGTTCGATCCATCCACAGAGGCCGAGACGAATGAGCCAACAGCACGCAATGACCCCAGCCCGCCCGACGCCACCACGGCAGTGAACCAGCACTGGTACGCCGTGGAGCGAATACGCGTTGATGACCTTGGTCAGGCTTGCGTCAAGCGAGGCGGAAGATAATGGAGCAAGGCCTTCAGGAATTGGTATCCTGTCATTCAGGTCATTGAGCACCCTAGATTACCAGACGAAATAGAAACAAACCGGAGAACGTCAATCCCGTTGGCATTTGCAAGCCTCTTGTATTCTGACCAAGGAGCACCCAGGAATTCCAGCTCTTCGTCGTCAAGACAACTATGCACCAATTATGAGCGCATTCATTGCAGTATGAGAATGAATTTCACCATATAATACAACCAACCCCCAGTTCCTTCATCCTTTTCAGATCAAGATTAAGGTCCCTGCATACCGCACTTCGGCCTTTTACGGGGCCCTGAAGGCGAACTAGAAGGTAAATGTGAGTGAAATATGTTGACTGAGATCTCTAATGGCATACCCTTCTTCCCAGGACAGGATGAAAGAAAGAGGTTGCCAATCAGCAAAGGAGGCTCTGATACAGCAGGGGTATAAGCTGAGGGTACGACAGGGGGCCTAGCGTACAATTAGACAATTAGGATGGATGTGGAAAGTATTGCAACTCACTGTATGATTTCAAATTCGTGCAAGCTAGACACAGAGTTTTCTAGACTCTTTTCACAAGTGATATTTGATGATGGTGGATCGGATATTGTCAACGACAAAGATAGAGATATTGATGAAGCGTTGGAGTGAGTCATTGTTCCCAACTTATCAGTTGGAAGAATGTCGGTGGAGACAGGGCGTGGTGGAGGATTCCATTTAGCGTCTTTATCGTCTGCGCCTACTGGAATCGCGGGAGAGAAACTCCCACTCATGGCAGCTTGAAGAGCTTCCGTCACTTTCGAACGTGTTCGTAGATGTTTTACAATAATCTGTGGCTGGATGGGGGGAGATGGGCCTGGGATGAACTCGGGGTGTTTTATGTGAAAGGTGGAAGATGGCACAAGGAGGCGATCTAGTGTGAAGGAGTCGGGAATCTCAAATATGGTTGGAGAGGTGGATGCGAAGAGTAGGTGCGATGATATGAGAGGGATAAGTTCCTGTGGAATTAGAGAAGAGATGCTGTGGGATAGTCAATAGTGGCCGGGTAACAGTGTAGACATGTGCTTACTTTATCGGATGGGTCGACGATGTCTTGACCGGATGGCCTGTGGTATGAGAGTCGGGTGATGTGTTGTCTAGGGGTTCAGATATGGCAGCTTCAATCTCCTGCTGGATATGTGAGTCTTGAGGTTGTGCGCCACGCGAGCCAAGGATGATTGGCGAGGCTGGTGGGTTGAGCGATGGCCACCATGCCTGTTGCATTGTACATTGTTTCTGACGTTGCTGGAGCTGAGAGAAATGGTGGGGAACGTGTATTGACATGGGGATGTAAGGGAAGGGGGATCCTGGACAGAATTAGAATAAGCTGGAGGCCAGAAGAAGAAGAGAAACCTTGAGGGCCAAACTTTAGGCAGTTGTACTCGCTGGAATGGTGCTGTGAGGCAAGTGAGGAGATCTGTGAATGGTAAGGAGAGTAGAAGATGTAGAGATGTAGAAATGAGTAAGTACCTCATTCACGACGTGGGGAACGATGAGGGGAACGGGAAGAGGGGAAGGGAGGGGGAGTGGAACAGTCAAGGGACCGTCGAGGGGAAAGGGGGAAACGACGGTGGGGTGGACGAGAGTGCTCATTGCGACTGTGAAGCCCTCGAAGTGCAATTTAATCAGTCCGCCGTTGTAATGATGAACACGTGCCTTCCTGTCACATCCGTTGGCTGATCGTTGGCGCAATTCTCTTCCACCCAACTTCCTCCCAGTCTTGTCTTATCCCTTCCAGCAGGCCTGCCTCCCGCTTCAAGTCCGCTGAAGCTGCGAGAGCCAGCGCCTTCCTATCTTTTACACAATGGCCCTTCGTTTTCAGCAGTCAAATTATGATCTTGGTGATGTTCCCATTCCCACTACACGACAACCCCCTCCTCGTTCAGGTGCAACCATGCGTAGAGCAAAGACCCTTACACGTCCAGAGCGCGGTGTTGCTCCAGTTCCCCTTATCAATCCACAGGGATCTCCTCAGTTCGCCCCTCACAGTGCTGCTTCAAACGGCCCCAAAAAAGACGACTACAACGGATCCACCTCATGGAGATACTTTTCCCTCGTTGTCACCTTTTGGGCTCCAAATTTCCTCCTCACTTCCCTTGGCGGATTGAAGGACCGCGCAGTAAGGCAGGCATGGAGGGAAAAGATTGCACTTTGCTTCATCATCCTCGTCCTATGCGGTGTCGTCGGCTTCGCTACCGTCGGCTTCCAAACCGTCCTCTGTCCCCAAAATGCCTCCGACAACAGATTCATTCGCGTTGGCGCTACCCAAGGAGTTCTGGGTGTTCAGGGCGTCATGTTCAATGTCACATCTGTCATCTCTCCAGCCAACGTCGACTTCGCCACCCTCAGCAGTACTCCTGGACAGGATATCACCGCACAGTTCACTCGCTCTGCAAGCAGTTTTCCCAAGTGCACCGGCCTCAAACTCCCTTTCGCCACTGACGACCCCTGCTCCTCCACCACCCCATGCCCACTTCCGTCCATTACCGCCTCCTCCACTTTTCAAAGCCTTGCTATCACCAACACAGGCTTTCTCGCCGGATACTCATGGGACCAGGTTGCTGCTCTCACCAATTACATGGTTATCGATGGAGCTGTCCTTAACATGCAACCTTACATGAAACTCCACACTTCCCCCATTTCAGGAGATCCCGTTGACACCGCCCTTCGCACCATCCTTGCAAAGAATGTTAGTGTCAGTGGAAAGGATGCCACTCGTCTCTTTTCCGCTCGCGCTGACCTCGTAACGGCGATCCCCTGTCTCAAACAGCGGTACCTCGCTGGTAACATCGACAAGATTACCGCAGGCTGCTTCATCTCCAACCTGTTCCTTTATACAGGCCTTACCGTTATTCTCGGCCTCGTCTTCATTCGTTTCGTGATGGCGTGCATTTTCAATTGGTTTTTATCAGCGAAGCTGGCAGGGCCTCCCAACAGCGTTGAGCTCAATCGCTCTGCAATCAGTCCCGCAGTTATGCCTGGGGGCGCTAATATATCTATTGACAACAAGACTGGAACAGCTCCTTGGGCAGGACCCGCTGGCTCAAAGGCGTCAAAATTAGCCAAAACCCCACGCCCGTTCGCTTCATCTTCCAGCGCGACCCTGATCAATAACGACAACGCCGCTCCTGTCATGAGTCTGGCTCAGATCGGTGCAGAGCTATTCGCCGTGTGCCTCGTAACATGCTATTCAGAAGGCGAAGAATCTCTCCGAACAACGCTCGATTCCATTTCCACCACCACGTACTCTGATGCTCGGAAGCTATTGTTCGTGGTCGCGGACGGCATGATTACTGGCGCAGGTGAAAAGAGGAGCACTCCAGATATTTGTGTATCACTGCTTGAGGCAGATCCACGTTTCGGTAACCCGATCCCCATGAGCTACGGTGCTGTGGGCTCTGGGCTCAAAGGCCAGAACCGTGCTATGGTTTATGCTGGTCATTACAGTACGTGCCTGAGACTTCCCCTGTATTGATTCTTATTCCTTTCAAGCTGTCGCTGGTCGTCGGACTCCCACGGTTATCATAGTCAAATGTGGCACTGAAAAAGAAGCTATGACAGATAAGAAGCCTGGAAATAGAGGAAAACGCGATAGTCAACTGATTCTTATGAACTTCTTCTCCCGGGTCACCTACAATGACCGAATGACCCCGCTGGATTTCGACCTTTTCCGAAAGATTCATGTTCTTATGGGAGTAACGCCTGATTTCTTTGAGGTCGTGTTGATGGTAAGCACGGTATCCTCAATCTAACGTAGTTATAAAGATTGACGCTGGGCTAGGTGGACGCCGACACGAAAGTATTCCCAGAGTCTCTTGGCCATCTCGTCAACTGTATGCATCACGATCAGATGATTATGGGCGTCTGTGGAGAAACCCGGATAGCAAACAAACGACAGTCCTGGGTCACTGCTATCCAAGTCTTCGAGTACTTCATCTCCCATCATCTTGCCAAAGCCTTCGAGTCGGTGTTCGGCGGTGTATCGTGTTTGCCAGGTTGCTTTTCCATGTTCCGCCTCAAGGCAAGGAAAGCCAGCGGCGATGACTGGGTTCCTCTCATCATCAAGCCCGAAATTGTTAAGGAGTACAGTCAATCTGAGGTGACTACTCTGCACCAGAAGAATCTCCTACTTTTAGGCGAAGATCGTTTTTTGACAACCTGTCTCCTTCGCACCTTCCCGAACCGGAAGATGATGTTTTTGCCCCAGGCCAAGTGTAGAACCATTGTCCCTGACACATTCGCCATCCTTCTCTCCCAGCGCCGGCGATGGATCAACTCCACCATTCACAACCTCATGGAGCTTGTTCTCGTGCGTAATCTTTGCGGTACCTTCTGTTTCAGCATGCAGTTCGTCGTCTTCATGGATCTTCTCGGAACCGTCGTATTGCCTATCGCAATTTCCCTCACGTACGCGCTTATCGTGCGAACCGGTATATCGCCACCTAAGACGTTTGAGGAAGCGATTCCCCTCATGCTGTTGATTGCGGTGCTCGGTCTACCTGCGGTTCTTATCCTTATCACAACAAGGAAAGTCATCTATGTCTTCTGGATGTTGATCTACCTTCTTGCCCTTCCGGTATGGAATTTCGTGCTACCTGTCTACGCATTCTGGCATTTCGATGACTTTTCATGGGGTGAAACAAGGTGAGCTATCAGTCTTTCTCTCCGAGCCAAACCATGCTCACTTTTTCTTTTCCTCTTCCACCTTAGAAAAGTCGAAGGTGAAGGGAAAGGAGAAGGACACGGGGATGGAGGCGGACCAGCGAATGGACCAGAGCTGCCCATGCGTCGTTGGGAGGACTGGGAGCGATCACGACTTCGCAAATTGAAGCGCGAAGAGCGTCGGCGGAAAGAGTTCGAGCGCCTGCATCCCACTGGATACATCGCTGGCGATGGTGATATGCTTGGCGTTCGTGGTATGGATTCCCGCAGCCAGTATGATGGATCTGATACCACCTCAATGCACTCTGCGGACGAGGATCACTGGGGTACTCAAATTGGGGCATACAACGAGAACAATTCACAATATCCACCGCCGCCTGTCGGTCTCTTGCTGCCACACAGCCAGCTACAGGGGGCGAAAACCGTTGACGGCGCGGAACTCGAAGCCATGCTGGACGCCGGCTTTGACGATAGGCCCACACCTCCTGCGTCGACTTATGCCCCACGATACCAACTCTCTGACGGATCGACAACACAGTTGGCGAACATCAATGGGGACGGATATGCACCTCTGACACGATCGACCTCACCCGGGTTAGGGCCTCTTCCTCCCACCATGCTTTCCCCAACCTCACCCACCATCAACCTAAGCGGAAGCGGAAGCCCTCCAAGAGGCGCATCAAATAGATCCCATGGTTCCAGCGAGCGTTATGGCCCTTTGGGGCCTTTAGACCCCCAGACGAGATACTGAAGACCACGACGCATACTTTCATGCCCAATGCCCCGATATCTATTATTTGATATACCCTCCGCACATCATCCCCCCGCCCATCCTAACACCCGGTGGACGCTGGAATCTCCGTAGTACTAAGTTAGCAGTCTAATACCAGAGGCATCAACGGGGTTGCCTACATTACCATCATCACATTTCTTTCATGCTCTCTCTCTCGCATTGCATATTTCCTCGTTTTCATACTCTTTATCAGACATACATAGCCTGTGAAATATATTTCTATAGAGTGAAGTTCAGGTGGTACGTAAATGGCTCAGGATAACGCTGAGCGCGCCGTGTGATCATGATCCGTTGATGGCAATGGTTGCCTGAGAGTTGAAACGTTGATTGAATCAGCGACCTGATACTTCACATATACTCCAGGTACTTCACGTCTTCAACACCTCTATTCACATTATACCCTCCATATACTTCTCTCGCGGCGCGAACAATATTATACCATCTCCACGGTTCCAACGCTACACTACATCTCTCTATTGGACTTGAGGATCTTTCCCTTAACCCCCGAACACCTAAATTATGGCTACTGCTCGAGATGCTCTGGTATGTCGCTACACAAACTACCAACAACTTCATTTCTGACGCGTCTACATTACTGTAGTGGGCTAGTGGACATGACGAATCGGTGGAAGTCAACCAACGAGCTTTAATCGACAAAGTCCTCGCTCGATACTCCGGCGAATTTACCGTCTTCCGTGAACTCCTTCAAAATTCTGACGATGCACAAGCCACTTCAGTCGAAATACATTTCGACACTCAGACCTTCATAGATAAATCGGAGGGACAATCAGAAGGCGGTTCATCGAAAGCGCTACCAGACTTGAAGACCATGGTGGTGTGTGCTCATGGTAGGTAAGCTGCGCATAGTCTGACTTGGAATTCGCAGGTGTCCCGATGGTCTTTCAAAAACAATGGAATTGATTTTCGCGATGAGGACTGGGACAGGCTGAAAAAGATTGGTAAGTGGATCTTGACTCTGCATGACCACAGCTCATTCTCCCGCTAGCTGAGGGGAATCCTGATGAGGAGAAAATTGGCGCTTTTGGTGTGGGTACGTCGCGCCTGTCTGAGAACTCGAATATCGCATCCAACTCTGCATAGGATTTTACAGTCTGTTTTCGGTGACTGAAGAGCCTTTTGTGACTTCTGGGGGTATGTGCCTTCCCGTTCTTTCCGACCCGTTGTAACCTTCTCGTCACTTGAAAAGAACAATGGATGGGTTTCTACTGGAAGGATAAGAAAGATCAAGTGCGAAACGTTTGATTCACTGTTGATGACGTCTCTTACTGTCTTCAGTTATTCGCACGGCGAGGCCAGCTTCCAGACGGTCGTTCCCCGTGGACGACGTTCGAGATGGTTCTTCGGGAACCCGCTCCGATTCCTGTGGCTTTCGACTTTACTCGGTTTCTTACCTCGTCGATTACCTTTATGACATACTTGTCAGAAGTTAGCCTTTTTCTTGACGATCACTGTTTGGCGCACCTGAAGAAGACGCCGGGTATTCCCAAAGAATTGGGGCTACCCAAGGGGCTCCGGGCCTCTACGATGTCAGGCATCATGACGGTCAAAGACATCAAGTGTATACGTAGGTCGTATTTACAAGTCTTTCGGTCTGAGCTGATGCGCAGATAAATAGCTCTCCACATTCAGGCACAAGTCATGCAATGGGTTTATACTTCTGGTTCTGAGAAGAAACGCCCTCTAGATCTATCGATATTGAAGCCGAAGTCCGGGGCAGGCGGGTTCTTTTCTTCCCTATTTGGATTTGCCGCCGGAAATTCGACACCCCAATCTCAAACTGCGCCTCTTCCACCAATAAAGGACATGGATCCTTGCGCGATTAATGAAACGAGTGTTGCACTTTCCATATTCTCGGCCAATGTGGATGTCCGGTTAAACAAGAAGATCGCAGCTGAGCTGCACAGGTCTACTAAGAAGAATCCGCCGACCAAACTTAAGTATGAGCTCATCTACGTGAGGTTGCCGCGTTATAATTTCTACTCAATTCTAAAAACGCCTCAGACTGCTAAAGACGAATACGACGCAAGCAAAAGAGAGGAGCAGCAGCAGCCATCGACGACGGGGAGTATATTTCAAGGGTTGCGTGCCGATCTTGAAGGGTGAGGCGTTCATGTTGTGGTCTCAAGAGGACCTTTTTAATCCACCACTAGTTCCGGTGCAACTCGCATCTTCATTGTAAGTTAACCTAATGTGTCGGCGTCTGACCTACATTGATTTTCCAAAGGGACATGCAACTGGACAGACAACTGGCATTGGTGGACATATGGCTGCGCGGTTTATCCCGACCGTAGAGCGAGAGTCGATTGATCTAATGTGAGCGTTCACTGGAATTAAAATCAAAACTGCTTACGTTGTTCTTGTAGGGATCGCAATGTGGCAAGTAAGTATTATTTTCTTCAATGGCTGTCGAAAAACTGACCCAATTTGAAAGTCTGGAACAAGGAACTGTTATACGTTGGAGGATTCCTTGCTCGCGCTGCCTATGAAATGGAGCTGAACTCTGTCAAAAGCCATTGGGAAGGAGCTGTTCCTCTTGGCCTTCATGGAACATCAGTGGATGAACAACTTGAAACTTGGCTACGCAGCCGCTCATTGCACGCTCTCAAATTCTTCACATTCCATTCATCAACTCCCTCAGGCGAGGTCTCGTCGCATCTTGAAAAGGCCTTCTTCGAATGTGGTGGATCAAATTTCCCACTCATTTCCACCGCTGGCGTCCGAAATGCATCAGACGTCCGCCTTCCAGATGTAGCCTTTTCGTCATTCCTCAAACAACTTCCTGTACTTCCCGAAGAAATACTTACAGGCGCTTCTACGACGGTAGCAACTCTCCAAGCTCGAGGCTTGATTAAAAGCATTGGCTTTGAGGACGTGTTGAAGGAACTCCGCTCCCGGCCTTTAACGGAGGAGGAGATGGTTGCATGTTTGAAATGGTGGATTGGCGTCAATAAAGAAGCCTCCAAGTTCCAACTTGCACCACGAACTCAATTCCTCAGTGCTGCGATACTTTCCGCAGGGATGCCAGGCAGCGAGGAGGAAAAAATCATTCCTCTTAGCTCGATTCGAACCTTCATCAACAACCGGACTGTGTCGGCTGTAATCCCCTTAGATGGCCCACTGCCTGACCATCTTCTACCATCAAGCATCGCTAAACAATTTTCCGCCGACGACCTCGCCACTTCCTTCCCTTGGACAGAGTTGACAATTCCCGATTGGCTTGGACATGTTTGCAGTCTCGTCCGCAAAGGGAACGCCGATGTTGATATCACGCTGTCGGCGCCGTGGGCAGAGCGTGTTCTTCTAGTTGTGGCCAAAGCATGGCCCAATCTACCTGGCCCTGCGAAAGGCGAAATCTACCTTCACCTGCGAACATTAGCCTGCATACCGACTTCTGTGGGAATGAAGACACCTGATCAATCGTACTTTGCCCAAGCGAATATATTCAACGACTTGCCTGTTGTCACACTGCCGTCTGGCATCGCCATCAAAAACCCGTTGGAGCGAGTTCTGGTAGCTCTCGGAGTTCGTAAACATGTTGACCTACAAGTAGTCTTTAACAGGTCAGATTTTGTTCATAAAATAAAAGCAGTGGAAACATTATTCACACCCTACATTAGGATGATCAAAACAAACGAATGGACTGTGGCTGACCTGGCGAAATATTTGGTGTCCGTTCAGTCAACCTTGAGTTCTGAGGAATGGGCACGGCTCAAAATGACGGCTGCCTTTTCCAAAGAAGAAGCTTCGAAAGGAGAACCAGGCCAAAAGGTGCCAAGATATCAAGCCCAGCAACTATACGAGCCTGTTGATATATTGCGCAACCTTGGTCTACCCATTATGGACTGGGGGAAGCAAACTAAATGGCGAAGCTTGTCAGACGAAGGTAAGAGGCACACAAACTTGACCATGTTATTTTGATTGATTCGCTCGTTTCAGCTAAGTTTTTGTTTGAGTTGGGATTGCTTCGTTATCCGCCTCTGGCCGTTTTGATCAACCTATGTGCGAGTGCAGACTCCCGTGTATGCCATTTTTTTTTGTGGATAAGCACTTGTGTCAACGTGTCAACTTTCCCATTAGATCCGCACTCTTGCTCTGAAGTACCTTTTGGATCACATTGGAACCCACTACAAAGATTATGACCCTTCAGACTTCCCAACCGTCACGTTCATACCGGCAATGCAGGGCTCTACCCCTTGTATGGGTACCATCAAAGAAGTCAGTACACACAATACTAATCTGACCTTGCCTTATCATCTTAATGCGAGAACAGGTCTTCTCCACTCCTGACTGGGCAATCATGGGATTTTTAGTAACTCCTGTTTCTCTGCAACTTGACGCGATTTCGAAGTTGAAAATTAAACAACATCCACCTACGGCGATGATTGTGGACTTGCTCGAACGAACACCTCCCAAAGACCAAGCTGAGGCGAGGGCTTGGTTCTCAGTGCTTGGGAGCCGAGTTTCAGGTTCGTTCGTCGTAACCAATTGCACCTACCATTGCTTACCTATATACAGATTTTACGCCTCATGAACTTCAGCGAATGTCTCAATTGAAAATGGTCCCTGTACCATCCGAGGATGGCACTCTACGATGGTTTGAACCCGCCCGCTGTTACTTCGGTGGAGATGTGCAGGGGAAATTTCACTCTAAACTTTTCGTTTTCATCAGCTTCGGACTGCTGGCCAATGGCTTCTTAACGGTCTGTGGTACTAAGCATGAGCCGAGTGTTGAGGAAGTGGTACAGATTCTGTTAGAGGATCCCCATAGATTTTATGCCTCTGCAGAGGGGCCAACCCAGTGAGCAAGTTAACGGAAAAGAACGTATTCAAGACTTATCAATTGTTTACAACAGGTTTCTCGCTGAGCTGCGCAATATAGCAGTGAACCACAAGCTGCTCAAGTCCGGAACCATTGCTCGAATGAAAAAGACTGCTATCCTCCTGGGCTCTAAACGACAACCTCGCAAGGGTGGCGAAAAGGTCGATTTAGATGGTTTTGACGAGGAAGATTGGGAAGTACAATACGATCTTCGAAAAGCAGAAGAGATTATCATTGCTGATGATACCCACGCACTTCAAGCATTCGGAGATTCATTTTTCACTGCACCCCAGGAGGACATTCTCGAAGGTTTGTGTGTTGTCAACATACGTTGATTGGCCACTCTTTTACTCTCGTGACAGCATTTTATTCTCAATTGGGGTCACGGCGCTTGAGCTCGTTGGTAAAGGAAGAATACCAACCATCAGCAGAGATCAAACAGTCGAAGATTGCTGCAGAGACACGTGCCTTGATCTTAGAGAGGCTTCCATTGTTCTTGCACGAACACAGTCATGCGCGTACCCGTGTTTCGTACACCTGGCTAACTTCTCAAGTCAATTTCGTGGTCAAAACGTACGGGAAACTTTCCGTGAAGAAATCATTGATTTTCGGGGATCTACGCCTCTCTCGGCAGCAGGACGCATCTGCTGTGGCTTCGCGAACTGGAAACACTGGTCCAATCTACCTGTGGATCGCGGGCAACGCCCAGATAGATATGTACGAGTACGTTTTTCCCGCCGATTGTGGAACTTGGATATCATGTTAACCTTTAATTGCAGGGTTGCAATCTCGCTTAATCGCTTGATCTTCGATTCTCCCAGAGCTAACGACGCCCTTCTGTTCATGACGATTCTTTCAACCGATTTGAAGGCTCTGAAGCGAAGGGGATACAATGGTAAATATCATTCAAATGTCCAATGAGAGCCTCGCATAAACGCTGAAAACCCAATCGACAGTCGACAGAATACTTCGACAACAGAGGGCTGAACGTCAGGCTGCTGAAAAGGCGAAAGAAAGCGCAATTCTTCTCTCGAATCCGCCTGCAGTCAACGTCGAGAGCCCAACCTCTCCGGCATCAAACAGCCCCGTAACACCTTTTAGCCCTCCCAGTGCTCCCCCTGTTCCTCTCTTATCCAAGCCTCCGAAAGGCAGACAAAGTTCCGAAACCTCGTCGTTAGCTGTGGAACCGCCTCCAACACCATCCAGGAATCCGTTGGCTCTTTTCAGGCGCAAGTCGAGCCTCGCTCCACCTCCCGAACTTTCTCCTCAAATTCCTCCATATACATCCAAATCACCTATAACACCTAACGCAAATTCTCAAGTCACACCCCTCAAACACATTTGTAAGTATGACTAAAAAGAACCCTTGCCCGATACTAAAATTCACATCTAGCGTCGAACATCGACATGGCCATCAAAGCGTGTCGCCCAGAGTCTGGGAATCTATTGAGAAATAGGCAAGAGATGCGTCAAGTGCGTGAATCCATCGATGAGGGGTACTGTGACGTCTCCGGACGAGTGGGAGATTTGAATCTGATCGGTAGGTGAACACGATATCTAGGTTACATGTTTGACCGACTCTTCCAGGTGAACTGGGTAATGTTAAAGTCTACTTATCTCAGGGTACGAGTTTTGGGCCGCAGAGCGTACATACTTATCCTGACCATTTTCATCCTCCAGAGGTGCCAGACCAGCTCGACTTCCTTACCAATCATCAAGATTCAATTGCAAGGTTCATAAACATATTGGTCAAACTCTCTAGAGTTTATGACCTTCCATTGACGAGCCTGCATGTCTTTCATGATGTTGGAGGTGGATTGATTGCTTTCAATCGGAACGGAAGTATTTTTGTCAACCTTCGGTACTACTTGGAATGGCGTGAGTTTCATCATCCGCGGAAGTCGCTCGCTCATTCACGGTCGCCGTAGATGACGAGGATGTCGCTGCCGGGAGGTTAAACCAAGCCTATATCTCTTGGTGCGGCTCCTTTCTAAAATTCTTCTCCCGCGATCATCTAATCGGGATATCATCTAGGTACTTCACCCTTGCTCACGAGATCGCTCATAATCTCGTCCAACCCCACAACTCAGAGCACGAGTTTTATTTCTCTGCTATCTGCGAGAAACATGTTATGAATCTTGGAGGGCTTCTTTCCGAATCCTAGACGTAGAGTAGTTCTTGAGTTAGTTCGCGTCTACATTTTTTTTTGCGGATCTACTGTACAACGATTTTCGGTTGATCGGATTCCACGTGCCTGACAAATTACCGTTTTGGGAATATCATCCGGAGAGACTTGAGGTGCGCTTGTACTGAATTACACCTTCCTTTGGACCATCAACAAGTTCTGAAAGCTCGACAACCACATCGTCCTTCTCTGGACGCTCCATCTTCATACCCAAAGTTTCACTGTGTCACGAAGGGCCAGGGGCATACTAGCAGAGGGGCGAGATTTAATATCCTTCCCCCCATTGTTTCATCAAGCAAATCCGAGAACTGGCTTCGAGCTTGCAGTCGATATCTAAGGTGTGTGGGGCTGGTCTTTCTGTTTGTTCTTTTCAAGGATCACTAACGCGCACTCAGCAAGTATGGACGGCTCGACAACCAGTCCACCATCTACCATTCACCCCGAGGTGCCAATTCAACCCATCTCGAGCGTCCGACGAAAGCCGCGAATGACTTACAAGTCTCCCTCTGGAGATGCCTCGTTCATTATCGGCCCCTTCTCGTTCACTGCTGAGCAGAAAAGCGCGTCTTCTTCCCCAACGCCGCATCCCATCACCCTAAAAGTGACAACTGGTCCTATGCATTTGACTTGCACAAGTACTCCCATAAAACGAAGATCGTTTTCGATGGTGCCCCCCCTGCCTCTTTACCATCCTCTCGGTCGACTTGCATCATCGCTTCCACCCTTGGACCCTGCTAGCGTCGGACTTCCAACGCCAGTGAGATCAGATGATTCCATCCGTTCGTCTTCTCGGGCTCGACGGCCCGCAGTGAAATTACGCGACGTCATGGCGGACGACGAAACCGCCCTGACACCAACTGCTGTAACGACGAGCGCCGTTCTCGACGTAGAGATCAGAGAGAAGGCTAGTCCTCGAAAGAGGAGAAGAGGTGGTGGATCCAAGAGGAAACGTCGAGAGGTTGATGATGGCGACGCGACATATCCTGCGAAACGAACGCGCGTACCCAGAGGCACTTCTAACCAACTCTTGGCTGACGATGAAGCCCCTCTGGAATCCAACATCCCCGAGGTTATTCTGACGCCAGAGCCTATGTCGGAGGTGCCAGAGGACAGGCAACCGGAGCGACGATCAACGAGATCTCGAGGTTCTGTGAAGCGGCGGGATTCCAGCGCAAGTGAAGCTGCATCGTCGAATTCGACTGGGGTGGCCGTGGCTTTTCAGGATAGGGAGGAGTCGATTCCGATGGAAGTGGGAAAAGACCCTGACCCAGTTGTGCAGCAGCATCAAGGCGATGTTAAAGTTGACGAGAAAGAGGAAGGGGAATTAAGCGACGATGGTCTGCCCCCCAATGCGTCATAACACATGCATCTACCAATCTTGCAACGCATCTGAGCTCTTTATACTTGGCATTTCCATCATTTACATTGACAACAGACTTTCATCCCACCCTCCCGTTCCTGTGTGTAGAGCTCAAACTCTTGTAGCGATTATTGTACAATGCTGATTATATCATGGTTGAAATCTGTAAATTTTGTACGTCTCTACCATACGTTAGGAACATTATACGGAGCTAATTTCGAGCCGAGGATTCTACCTGTATGGACTCGCACGTCCATATGGTCGCGATCTGTTGATGATACTAGAAATATGTATAAGGAGCTGTGGGCGTCAAGTGGCGATCGATGGACGGGATGCAGTCTCCTCCTCAGTGCTATGTAGGAGCCCAAACAGCGGCTAAAGTTCTGAATCTATTCCGAAACTCATTTTTCATGTGATTGCAGTCTCTTGTGGCAAACTTCTAAAACTACCGTGAAGCTAGGTTGACAGCGCCAATTTTACTGTGATTCGGGGCCTAACTTGGAAGATGGGATGGCTGGGATATCGTTACAGCAACCGACCTACCTGCCAGTTGATTTGACAGGACTTGTGAACTTGTCTCTTGGAATTCTCCGGTTTACCACATGGGCTCTGTGCGGCGTTTGGACCCCCACTGGCTCGAAAAACGCGGACTGAAGCTCGTGATTTTGTCCTTCAACCATATTCGACATAAGTACTGTGGAACAGGGACCAGGGGGTTTGTGGAAAATATCACAGTGATGGGTCGTGGTCCCTCGTGATGCCATTGTGAAGCACTGCCTGTAAACATCGATAGATCGGGCATGTCTGGACATTGGAATGGGTCCAGTGACTTGGCGACCTTCCTACTGCCATATGGTGCTTCCCCTCCTTCCCATGCTGTTCAAGTGTCACTGTATCGGCATCGGATCTGTGGAGTAAAGAGCAGCCTTCTCGTATTGTCAATTTGTCCCTGACAGTTGAATACTTAAGAAAATGACGCGCGCACACGAACCTTTTCTCCCGTGTTTTCTGCCTGAGGCTCGTGTTTCCAGCTACCATCCCACAGACGGCGACAGAACGACGCGGTTATGGAGGAAATCCGTCCTCAGGAAGTTGAATATGGAAGCATCCATAGCTTGGGCTCAACAGCTTCCCTCAGAGGTACGCCTTTGTCTCTTGTCCGTTTTTTTTGGCCGACACTTAGCTCGTGAAGGTCATGCCGCTATTCCCGCTGGCTCTCGATTTTCTGAAGGGACCGGGGTCACGCATACGACCCAGGCACGCGTCGTTCCTCCAGCACCAGAAGGGGAAGCGCCTCTTGATGCAGGGGATCAAGAACTACCATCCCCAGCAGCCGTTCCTTTTTACAAGAAACGATGTTTTATCATCTCCCAGTTGATTCTGATCCCCTTGGCTATCGCCCTGTTGTTCATCCTTCTGTTCCCTGTTGTCCGAGCAATCGTTCAGCTTGTGATAAAGCGGACTCAGCTCGACATCCAAGCTGCAATCATCTCACAGCCTCAAAACAATACGTTCGTCATTTCCCATCTCCATTGAAGCGCCAAACTGATGGGATTCATAGATTTCAGCTGTCGCTGCTAGGAAACGTAAGAGGAAAACTTCTGACTACTTCCCGCTTTTTTGACGCGTCCCATTCCTAGGCCACTCATACCGGAATAATTTCCGCCAAAATCGAATTTTTGGACCCCGTCAACGTCACTTGGTTCGAAGATGACTTCACTGAGACAACCCTTGGATCGATGACCTTTGACCCGCTCTTTGCAAAGCACAAAAGAGCCCCCATTAATGCAACCAGCACCTTCACGATCACCGACCAAGATGCCTTTGGTCGATTTTCTGCCAGGTTGATCACGGCGCCAAATTTTACATGGCGTTTGAAGAGCTCCAATCTCCGGGTCCACGCGCTCAAATTTCCGGTAGCGAAAGGGCTCAGCTTTGACAAGAACCTGACTATGAATGGTGCAGTGTGAATCTTGTTGCAGCCATGTTATGGTCATCTAACTGCCTACCTCAGGCTTCAACAGTTTCGACGGCAACGTAGTTTTGAAGGAGCTTCAGCTTCCGAGCGACAATCCCGCTGGTGGTATCAACTTCATAGCAGTCACCGAGTTAATTAATCCTAGGTATTGTTGTGCCACAACTCGGAGAAGGCTTGCTAATTTCCGAATTTGAAAAGCCCTTTCTCTCTCAACCTTGGCACAGTTGTTTTCTCGCTAGCATACAAGAATGTTACACTTGGGATAGGTACTGGTACGAACAACGTCATTGTGAGTTGCGTTGATTGACATTCTCTCGCATATGTCATTTATACCATCACAGGATCCTGGGCCCAACGACATCACTCTTGTAGGATTCCTGAAGCCTCAAACGACCCCAGAAGATTTGGCGCTCGTCTCCGAATTATTCACGAACTATTTGAACGGAGAAAGCTCGCCAGTCATTGCGACTGGAGTGTCTACGTTGCAAAGTGACAATTCGACCATTTCATGGCTCAGTCAAGGCCTTCAATCACTCGCTCTCAATGTGCCCTTCAAGTCTTTCAATGCCATCAATCCAATTCAGAGCATCGACATAGGCAACCTTGGACTTAAGTTCGACGAAAATGCATCCTGGACTCCCAGCGCCGACAGTAACTCCGTCCAAGCGGCACTAGGTACGCTCAACGCTTTATTTCAGTCTGCTCATAATTAAATTTTAATCTTCAGAGTTGCCGTTCGGGTTCAGCATAGCCATCGATCAAATTCAAAATGACTTCACCATCGTTACTCTTGATGGTGCAAACGTTGCTGGACTTTCAACAGTAAGTGTGCACATCAGTAAATGAGAATTCCTTCACTTATTCTGGCCTCAGCCTCTCGGGGCGTCCAAATCGACTATATCTGTCCTTGGGCCTACGGACACCCAAGGGACCATCAACATTTCGATCTCTAACACTAATTTAAGTTGTCCTGACCCACAACATGTTGCTTTCTCGAGCTTCAGTACGTCAAACCTTCACAGTCTGCACCAACTATCACGCTGAAGCCATTCAGACGCGAACCTGACAAGCCTTGACGTGGCCGAATTCCGCCTCGTTGGAACTTCGCGAGCAGTAGCGAACACAAGTTTGGGCCAGATTACTCTAGATGCCATAAAAGTCAATGTCTCGACGAGTCTTCATGGCCTGCAAGGGCTGAAAGGGCTTGTAGCCATCGAAAGCGTTGATGTGCAAGGTGGAACTCAGGATGGCATCAATCTTGGTATCGATGGTCAGTGCAAGTGGACTGAAAATAGACCCACACAGCTAATCTTAAAGCAGTCTCCATTGACAATCCCTCCGACCTCGACCTCTCAACTGGCGATCTGAGTGCGTCTTGTTTATAATGTTATTATGATGTCGGCAGCTCACAGATGTACCGTCTCATAAGCATTACAACTTTCACGAGATGGCGTTGTACTTGGCACCGCGCTCATACCCAACCTCGTTCTGACCAGGGGAAATAACACTTTCCATGCAACCTCTAACTTCGAGGTAAGATTTTCCCATAAAACTCACCAGGCGCCCGAAACTGATCTGTTTCTTCCCAGGCCAACAACAGCCCTCAGGGTCAGCAGACTCTGAACGACTTCGTAGGAAAGAAAGGTGCGTCCGTCAGTCGAATAGAAATTACATGATCCGAATTAATAGATGCATCTACATAGATGTGCAGCTCAACATTTCCGGATTCAATGGCAGCACTAATATCGCATCTCTTGTCGAGGCTTTCGAAACGCTAAATCTCAGTGTCGTTTTGCCAGGTTTAAAAACAAGTTTGATTGCCACTGCGGACCTCACGAGTGAGTGACCAATATATTGTCCATATTCACTTATCAAACTATTATTCAGTACTGCCCACGACTGGTCGAACAAATAACATTAGCCATGTTACTGTTTCTCTCGTCAACCCATTCAGCGCGCCTCTGCAGATCACCAAGATTTCTTCAACCGTCAAGTCTTTCGGCCTGCCCCTTGGTACTATCGATTCAAACGTCGATTTCAAATCTGCTCCCAACTCAACGACACAATCCCCTACTCTGGATTTGAACATGAACTTCGATCCTGCTGTCCTCTTCACAGTAACCCGTGCGCTGGCCGTAGAGGCGGGACTAGATGTTGACCCCTTGGATGGAATCGTAGCCCTCGGCGGCATCAAGTATCTTTCTATCACTGGCGACCCCCCCAAATTAAAGCGACGAGCCAACGTCTTTGAGTATGTACATTCTATTCACGAATATTCGAAACATGATTTGAATACTTTCTTATAGTGGGTTTGATTTACCCAAGTTTGTGAATACCGCCTTCAAGAAGCTTCAGTCAGATGTCGAACTGAATGTGGATGTTACAATCGGTGAGTCAAGCGGAACTCTCGTTGCATCGATGGCTCATAACCGTGGACTAGGCGATTATCAGACAACCTTACAGTACACCCAGTCCGGTGTTCCGACGGCCACAGATGAGAGCCTTGATTATATCCTCCCTGTTCTGGCACAGCCTATCGTGCAACAGATAGTGAGCGGGTCCTCCTTGGGGTATTTTCTGTCAGTTTGTACGCTATATACGGCTCCTTATTCACCCACGCAGAATCTCGAATGTGCTGATCACGGACCCCAAACAAACTTCTTTTGGTGGGCTTGACGTGATACTCATACCTATCAACATTCTTAGAAGTCTTCAGGTACCCATTTGACAGGAAACATTGCGAATGCAGGGCCCTGTAAGTCCACCGAAATCTGTGGCGGCCCTGATATCTAACTAACAAAATGATATAGTTGACGCCGTGATCTCATTTCCTTCTGGTTTGATCGTTGACTGGGCCGGTCAGACTTTGGGAAGAATAAACATGGAAGATGTCAAAGTCACCGCGGACGTTGGAGCCACCATAGATGCAGACTCGTCCTTTAACGTTGCTGACGTCGACCACCTGACGGACTTTACAAAGGTCAATTTCCCTGCATCATTCGCTTTATGGCCCTGACCCCACGCTACTAGGCAATGCTCACGGAAGAGACCTTTGAATGGGACATTTCAGGACAAAACCTCTCAGGTGTGTAGTTCTTGCATTGCTCTCACAAGACCAGTTATTTATCAAACACCTACATTGTAGTCAATGCTCTTGGTCAGTAGTTAAAACTATCGTGATGTCAACGATTGACACTCCAAAAAAGGTATCAGTGTACCAGGTGTCACGTTTACTTCGAGGACCATCACATTGAAAGGCTTCAATGGTCTAAAGGGCGGTGTAACGATTAAAACCTTTGACTTACCCTCCGACGATCCCGCTGGTGGCATTCACCTCACCCTCGATGCCACGACAGAGAATGTGTGTATACGATCACGTTCGGATATTTTGTCAACTAAATCTTTTCCAAGCCCTCTCAAGTCGGGATCAGTGTGAGCTCTATTGGGTTCGATACTTATATCGGAGACGTTTTGGTCGCACCCGTTCTTAGTGCTGGTGCTGTGACCCTTGCGCCCGGCTCGACCTCCGATCTTTCCCTTGTCGGGCGTCTCGTTCCCCAGACCTCGGCCATTGGTCTCGCGACTGTCTCAGGGGTATTTAGTAACTTTGTGCATGGTCAAGATAGTAACGTGGAGGTTCGAGGAGCGAGTGCAGGTTCTCCAGATGTACGTTTCATCCATAATTCATCGTAGGTATGGATTTGTTCTTAACTGATAGCCTTAGGTGACATGGCTGAACGAGGGGATCAAGGCTCTTCGTGTATCTTCCGTGTTGCCTAATCGCGGTCCCCAAAATATCATCAAGTCCATTACACTAAATGAACTTCAACTTATATTCACGGAGAACACCGCATATGACCCTTCGGCGAGCAGTCGATCGACGGATGCTGCATTCACTCTTCCTTTCGGCTTTCCTCTCGACATCACTGCTCTTGAGCAGACTTTGAACGTCGCTTTTGAAGGCACCTCATTCGCTCAACTAGCTTTGCCCAAGGCTCCAAGTACGACGGATGTCGAGAACCGAATCATTCACCTCACTTTCGACGGTGTGCCGTTTGCGGTATTTTCCGACCAGCACTCGACTTTTGACAAATTCGTGGCGACAACGACCGTTGGCAAGAGTCTGACACTTCAGTTGTCCGGAACCGCCAACGCAGATGCGCAGACCGCTGTTGGCCTCTTGACGCTCCAGGATATCGATTTCTCGGTAGATTCTTCTATCAACGGTTTGCAAGGCCTGAATGCCAAACCGGTCTCAGTCGGCAATGTTGACGTCAACCGTGGGTTTGCCGATTATCTCCTCATCAAGGTGGACAGTTCCTTGTTTAACCCAAGGTGCGCTTTCTATTTCAACTTTTTGAGCCAACAATTAACGCTCTTCTCTGAAAGCAATCTTACCATTGGTCAGTGTCACTCTGTAGTGCAAGGGTAGTTCATATGCAGACCCTCATGGGACCCGTTATAGGAACTGGCGACGTTAGCTTTTCATTGGAGTTCCAGTATGTCCCCCACTAATGTTCGCCACTTTAAAACTTACTCGATGCCCCCAGGGACCAAACCATCGGTGTGGCAGAAATTGTGTGTGAAGCGCATAAATCTCCCTGTCAGATTCTGATCATCATGGGCAGAACGACTTAGTGATCCAGCCAGGAAGTGGTAACTATTCGATTGGTGAGTTTGGAAGAAGAGCGTCAGTTCTGTCAAATTTCTGCGATTAATACGTTTTCCAAAGACGTCCACTATGCTCCACAAGGAAATGCAGTATCGGCAGGCCGCACTCTTTTGCAGAATTTCGTAGAGGGCGTGGACGTTGACACGACCATCGCCGGAACTACCGGATCAACGCCAATTCCCTCGCTGCAGTCCGCACTCTCTCAGATTCACCTATCTCCTGTTAGTCTCCCAGGACTGCATGGCACCCTCATTACGAGTGCTTCGCTTTCCTTCCCGATTGACATCGTGAACACGGGCGTGGCCACCACGTCTTTCACAATCGCCAATCCATTCACCGCCAGCATAAACCTCTTGACGGTTGGAGCAACCGCTACATACCATGGTATTCTTTTAGGAACCATCAACAACGTTGATACTTCCTCGAACCCTATACACGCTAGCGGCCATTCTAGCGTGACATCCCCTACGCTGCCTTTGGAATTCGACCTTCAACCCCAGGCCATAATTCAACTGCTGACCATAGCATCCCAAGCGAATGGAGTAGATCTCGGGCCACTTACACAGCTCTTCCAGTTTGTTATAGGCAACCCCAATTTCAAACCTCCGGTCTGTGACAATATCTGTTTTGCGGTTGTGTCATACTAAACCGTTTACAGGTCGTAACTTCGGTGGATACAAATGCTCCAACTTGCGTCAGGTGCGGTAAGGTTTCTGTTCTAAACATGCACTTGCTGAAATAAATACCGACAGTGGCCAGCAATTCGACGCATCAGGGGCTATCTTGAAGACACTCTCCAATCTGAAAGTTGATCTGGCAGTGGATACGTCTTTGAAGTTGGATGACTGTGAGATTGTGACTGTGAGATTGCACGCATTGTATACTGAAGTTCCCCATCCGCAGTTGCGACAGACTTGTCGTTTAATCAAGAGGGTGTTCCTGCAGTCGTACGTTGAATGTCCTCTTCTTTCGATTGTCTCACACTGTTTTCTGCCTTAGACGGATAAAACGTCGCTGTATCTTATTGGCGCCGTTGCTGGACCTGTGACCCAATACCTTGTGGATGGTTCAGTCCTAGCATTCACTGAAGCGAACATCACGTTTGTTTCCAGCTTTTCTGTATATCTTTCATCCTCTGACCCATTTACGTAGCAATATTTCCAACGAAGGCTTTGACCTTGCGTTGACCGGATCATTGACAAACGTTGGACCTTTGGATGCCTTGATTGAATTTGTAGAGCCTCTTGTGTGAGTTTGATCTTTGGGCTCTGTCAATCAAAATGTTACTCACGATGTTACAGGGTTTCATGGCAAGGACAGGATATCGCGACAATATCATTGCCTCCAGGTAAATTGAATATTGATGTGACACGGCGGGCCTCTCAGCTCATCTGGTGCCAGTCTGTGCTGCAGCAAACTCCGGCGTGCCTGATTATCGCGCCAACGCTCATTTGACAATCACCGACACCTCAGCGTGCGTTGATGCTTCATGGCAGAGAGATGTTTTCTAAACGAATTCTGTTGAATAGGTTCACCTCGTTTGCGACTTTTTTGCTTCATAATCCGAGCTTTGACTGGACAGTGTCGACGTCGAAGTTGAGACTGACGGCCCTCGGGACGATATTTGACGGGGTCACCTTGAGTAAGGTTCTTTCGTTCAAGGCTTTCAATGGCCTCCCGGGTGTTACCATTAGCAATTTCCTACTTCCATCGGATGATCCTGCTGGTGGAATTCATATTGAAACGGATGCTTCGATTCCCTCTCCATCTCGTGCGTTACAAACCCAATTAATGCGCTTCCGATGAGGACTGACATACTTTTATAGAACTGGGAATTGACCTTGGAAGTATTACGTTCCAATCCTTCTTCCAGGATACCTTGGTTGGTCGTAAGTAGCCTCGATTTCTTTCTTCTCTCCATAGTTACAACTGCCTATTCAGCATTATCCGGAGAAGCCGTCTTCCTGAAGGCAGGTGCCACGAACAACATCCACCTATCTGGGCGTATAATTCCTCAAACCGGAGCTGACCTGGATAACATCGGTGTCCTCTTTTCCCATTTCTTGGCTGGGCAAAACCAAACATTGACAACGAAGGGAAATTCCGTCCAGCCCTCTGGCTCGGATGGCCCCGTAACATGGCTAAGCACTGCATTCCAGACCCTGTCACTTGAGGTAACCTTACCCGGACAGAAGTTCGACGTGCGTACCTTATTCTCATATAGAGAGTGTTACTCAACCTTTCGCAGGTCATTCAATCCATTGCGTTGAACGACTTGAGCCTTACCGTGGACACTCCGGATCAAGCATTTGCACCGCCTACAAGCTCTCAATTCACGCTCGCCACATATAAGAACCCATTTGGTTTCGCATTGCAAGTAATTGAAGCTGGACAAACCCTGATTTTGAATTCGGGTGGCGTGGACATTGCACAGGTGGGACGCACTTTGCATTCCCTTGTATTTGATTTCAAACTAACGATCCTTGAAGCTTACCATACCCAAAGAAGCGGCTGCTGGAGGAGTGTCTACTGGCAATGTTGCTGACCTTGTCGTATCCTGGGAGGATGTGCCTCTGAAATCCCTTAACTCAGCAGCATTCACTCAGTTGTTTGCAGCAGTTACTCTAATGGACGACATAAATCTCACAATCGAAGGAAATGCGGATGTCACAGCCAAGACCTCGATTGGAAATGTCGCCCTTACGGGTATTCCATTCAATGTTCCCTCTAGCTTGAAGGGTTCGTAGCTCTTTTGTCCTCTTCACCATGCATCCCACTGATTGATGGACGTGAAGGCATCAATTCCTTTGGAAATAAGGCCGTCTTGAGTAACGTTTCTGTCTCAGGAAGTGGAGGTGATGGAGGTAACGAATACATCATCTCCCCTCTCATAACCACTCTCCAAAATCCATCGAACGTGACTCTGGATACTGTGGATGTCTCACTGCCCGTTATGTACCAAGGTACCAAGATTGGACGTACAGTCGTCAATGTGAGCTGTTCTAGCGAATCTGTCGAATTATGCTCCAACTCAACGCGTGGTAGGACTTCCACCTCGTGCCGGGAGAAAATGCAAGCCCCGCCGAATTCCACTACCAGCCAGACAACGCCAATGATACTACTGCTCAGGTGCGTGATGCACTTGTAATCGGAATAGTCGACGCTGACCGCCCAGACAGGCATTCTTGGGTGCATTTATGCAGTCTGGCGGCCAGCTAGACCTCACGATCATGGGTGATATGGACAGCAGCCCGTTCGCCTCGTTGAGCCCTGGTCTTTCGCAACTGCAGCTGGTTACGAGTTTACAGGGTGAGCCAGGTTCTGCTAAATAAAATAATTTTCGTATGCTAACTTCAGCAGGCCTCAACCAACCACAGTTCATTACCCACATCACCGTCACAATCACTCTCGAAACGCTTGTCGACAACCTCGTTTCTGTCAACTTTGACGTAAGTTCTTGCCGCATCTACTCTATGTCGGGACGGGGTCTCACGGTTTGTCTAGGTACACAACCCCCTCGGCACAGATCTTGTGCTCGAGTTCGTGCAGTCGAACTCGGGTGTCGACGGCACAACCTACGCGTTTTTCGGACAGGCCTTTGACTCCTTCATTGTTCCACCGGGCCAAACCGTCAACTCGGGCGACTTCCCCAACGTACTGCTTACACAAGGCGCTTTTGCCTCACTGGACATCATCCCCCTCGGGGTCCTCGACGTGTCTGCGGCCACGACGCTGCGTGTCGGAGGTCAGGACGGGTACCTGGTCCCTTGGCTCATACTGGATCAAACAGGCGTTCCGACGACATACAATCTCGCGTTGACAGAGGCGGCGATGATGGCGAAGGCAAAGTCTATTTCAGCGTCTTCCTCTAGCTCGGCGACTGCAACGAGCTCGACGGAGGCGGAGGGATCCGCAACTGCGACGGCGACGGAGGCGAGCGCTACGGGGCAGAGCACGTCAACGTTTGCGCCCGCAGTCTCATCCAGCGCCGCATCAGGCTCTGGGACCAAGTCATCTTCAGCACCTGCAGCGGAATCTGAGCCTACAGTGACACAGGCGGAGGCTCCTGCAACCACAGCCTCATCCGCCTCTGCTTCTGAATCCACCTCGTCCTAATTGTCCTCCTTCTTTCCATACTTACTTATTTACACGATTCATGACATTTGACAGATTCTTTGAACGGCTTCAGAACTGGAATGAACTGCTTTCCCCTCGATACCTTCTTATATACCTACCGTTTTCGTATTCGGGTCCATGTCGTATGTAATACCGTGTACTATGTTACATAGGCATTCACAGATGCTTGCTTCTACTGTAATGCATGTTTTTTTAATTTTCTTTAGAGTTTACATGGTATAAGTTATGCCTCTATGCAGGCGGCAAAAATGCTACCCAGAGCCCTACGCTGACCAGCCCCCATATAATGCTCCACCACACCCAGAGCCTGCCCCAACGGCCCTCGCGAATGAACAACCACGCTGCAGCCCAATAGAGCGTAGGTAGCGCGGCAGCGAGACGCAGGACTATTTGGGTATGGGAGAAGAAGAGGAGAGTAACGCACATCACCAGAGAGTGTATGAGGTGGGGTGTTATTGCAAGAGTTTGGAACGGGCGGTTTTGTTCTGCTTTGGGTAGCTCGACACCATCGAATCGGGCTCTCATAGCTGGGATTAACGCCTTGTTGAGATTATGAAGGGAAAATATGAGGAGAAGGACGAGTGGTGGTGCTGCAATGACAAAGTTGGGGATCTGGGCAGGGGTCCAGTAGCGCAGGAAGCCGTTGTCCCAATATTTTGCTTGCACATGGGTGTATATAGATGGCGGGAAGCGGTTGCACCACACTGGGTTGTCGTCGGTCGTGCAGAAGAGACGGTATGCAGAGTAGTTGTGGTACACCATAGGGGCAGCTACGCAGGCAGATAATACGACCGAGTACAGTATTCTGAGAACGGAAGGCTGGGAAGATGTCAATTTGTAGATGGAAAAAAGTTGAGAATACACGAACCTGTTTATCATGAAGGAAGGGAAGGACAACGAGCCCCCACACAAGGTAGCCGGCGAGAAGGACTCCGTTGGATCGAAAGAAGCTGGCGAGAGCAAAGCACGCGGTTGCACCTAGCCAATGATGCTGTGCGGCGCAGAGCATTCCTTTGTAGGAGAGGTATGTAAAGAATGGCTCTGCATACGGTGCCAAAAAGAGGGTGGCGGGGCTGCTAGGAAAGAGGGACAGGAGGACTACGAGACGGACTAGGGATTGTGATGCAGGGAAGAAGTGGCGTGTGAGGTGGTAGAGGGTACGAGCAGAGTCTACTGCAATAACGAAAAGGACTATGGGCCATATATATGGGTTCTGGTTGAAGCGGAGAAGGCGAATGAGGAAGGGAGTGGCTGGGAGGAACGCCCACTGGTTCTCGTAGATGTAACCGGCGTCGGCGATGGCTTTGAAGTGGATTGCATCCCAGCGTACGAGGACGTTGTTGGCGACGGCGTCGAGGAGGCGGGGAGAGGCGTCAAAAAGGGGGAGCACGCTGTTGGCAACAGCGAGCACAATAGGGACGAGCACGAACATGTGATTTGCGTTTGACCACTATGCTCGTCGACTTTGCGACGACAGTCCCTGCCCCCCTCACCGCTGCCCTCGTTCCCTACGCACCTCTTCTCGCCGTCGTACGCAGCGTCCTACAGATCATCAGCTGGCGCTCATCGTGGTACGATTCCTGGCTCGCTGTAGCCGCTTGGTGGGCCCTGTGTCTGCTGTCTGAATACACCCTGCGCTACCTCTTACCGCTGCTGCTCGCGGTCGTGCTCTGCATACCCTTTAGCTCACAGCTTCCACCAGCGACGGAGAAGAGTCTTGACAATACAATAGCCGACCTCATTATCATCAACACTTTTCTGCCCAAGACACCGCCTGTTCCACCACCACCGACTCTTCTGCGTATCGCCGCCGTCGTCTACATCCCCTACCTTCTCATCGTCTATCTAATACCCTTGCGCATCATCCTCGCCATCCTGGGTACCGTTGTTCTCACCGCTCGTGCCCCCTTCACCGCACTCATCATCTCCACCCTCTCTCGCTCCGCCTATCTTCGCCATGCATACCGCTTACTCTTTTCACTCCTAACCGGAGCACCCCTTCCAATAACTATTCTGTCCCACCAGCCGACACCAACGTCCCCCCTTCCCGTACCCGCCCTCCGCTTCCTCTTCACTATCCACGAGAACCAGCGCTGGTGGATGGGTCTCGATTGGACCGCTGCCCTTCTCCCAGGAGAACGTCCTTCATGGTGCTCTCCTTCGCCATCCCAGGCCCCCGTTTCTCCTCCGAACGCGTTCACCCTTCCAAGTCCCACCACCATCTTCCTCCCAGATGGAGCCGGCCGCCGCGTCAAGCGAACAGCGACATGGCGCTGGGAGGAACCCGAATGGCGCGTCGTCGTACGCCGTGAGGGTGGTGCTTTATCACGCGTCGAGCGGCCCATCCCCGAGGAACATCCCGAGCCCACGCACGAGACCACGGGTAGCAGGTTACTCAAAGCTGCAGGAAAGATGCGCGAGTCCACTATGAGCGGAAACAGCACCGCCGCCTCCCCAGCACCTCAGAATCCTGGAGTGGAGGACATTCACGAGGACGTCTACGAAGAAGACCACGTCGTGACGGATATTGATGGATGGGTTTACGGGGACAACAAGTGGGAGGGCGCAAGTAGCAAAGGTGGCATGGGCAAAGTACGTCTTAATATATATTTTCTGAACCACCCCATGCTAAAGGTAATATAGTACACCCGCTATCGTCGCTGGACGCGTGTTGCCGTCGTCAGTGAGATGGTTCAGATTGTCGACAATGGCCCAATAGGCGTCGACCGTCCTGATGCTCCCGTTGCCCCTCAAAAAGAACTTTCCCATGCCCCTGAAGTGATTCCGCACCCGTCAAAGGAAGTGTACGCGGTGGGTACCATAACGGGTTCACCGCCCGACGAAGAGAGCCCACTACGGCAGCGCTTGCGGCGCGCGCTGTCCAAGTCGACGTCCGATCACCACATGTAATTCATGTAACTTACGTTCTAGGTACAATTGTATGTAGACAATAATGCAGTGTGATCTGTTTGTGTTTTTGCGTTTTTAACTACCTAAGGGGTGGCGAATGCCTTGTCAAGCAACGCGATGATGCCCTCCAACGCCTCCGATCGGCGTTCCGCATCATCGTCCTGTGGGACCGGGCCAATACGCGCAGATAGACGGCTTGCGACCCGGGCAGGGAGCACCAAAGGTCGGAGCGAGCTTCTTCGCTGAACAGGGGTTGTTGGACATGGCGGCAGAGCATCATCATCGCCCGGGAATAGCGTCAGAGAGTGATCAGTGCTTGAACCGCATCCAGACTCATGCACGGTGGCGGGAAACTCGGCATACTTGAGGGCCTGCCATTCAGGGCTCGGAAAGGCGTCACAAAGTTGAATCGCAAGCCCGTTGATGCGGTTTACTTCACGCAGAACTTGTCCTGTGGATGACCCTGGGTTATGGATGTCCTCAAAAGCTGATCTTGGTGTCGTGTGCTCCACCCTTGAAGGTTCCAAGTTCTTCGGGCGCGAAGTGTCGGCGACAATCTCGGTTGGCACCAAGAAATTGAAGTTGTCACCGAATTGCATCTTGTCCTCGTCGGTCCGTTCCTGGGTTGGTGGGGTAGACGGGCCAGTGAGAACAATAGTCAACGATGTAGTAGTAACGTCCACATCAGCCTGATCCAGAGTGAGAGCAGCAACATCAACAGCTCGTGCAATAGGAATCACCATGGGCGCAGGAATGACATCCGCCATCGACATATTATAGATCGTCGTCCGCATCCTCGCATTCGTAAACGCCTCATGTAGCATAATCTTCTTTTTCCCCATACAAGACGGTTGGCGCGTTATCATCCCACGTCGCCTGTACGGTGCAAAGTCGCAGGCGTCCGCAGCGGAGACTTCGGCCGGGTCGGTGCTGACCACAAAGAACGTGTCCGCAGAGGAGGCGAACGGGTCATTATGGTCATACAAATCCTGCAAGTCCTGTTCAACCTCGTTGAGCGTCGGCACCGGCGAGTTCAAACTCGGAGACCAGGAGATGACAGACTCAGAGACGCTGCGCATGCGGCTCGCCACCAAAGGTGAACGCGGGCTGTAGGGAATGTCTAGGCTACTTGGGCTGAAGTTGAACCCTCGAAGGAACGGAGATGAGCCCGACCATAAGCTATCCCTCGTGGGGGAGAAGATCAGCGGCGTTCCCTTGAACCCGCGGCGCATTCCGAGATCGCCGATCCCGTTGTGGACTTTGGGTGTGGCATTATCGACGGTCAGGCAAGAGTGGTCACAGTCAGCCTCCGGCCTAGCTATAGGGGACGTCCACCGAGAATCAGAAGGATAATTGTACAGAGGCTTTTCGCATGCTACTAGATCTGTGCTGTGAAGACTGTTCATAATTGGGAGAGTAGTTGTTGATCGATCGCAGACCATTCTTCTCTCAGCTTGACAGTCGCTATCGGTAAGAGCCTGATGCAATGCTATGGCAGTAAGATGAGCCTAATTTCTTATATGGTGGTTTGAAGGAGGACCGACCTTGAGAGTCAAAACGAAACGCGTCCAGTGAGGGTACCATTGACAATTCCTGGAGAGGCTGTGGGCTTTTGAAAAGGGCTACCAGAAGACGGGCCAACCATGAAAGGAAGGACGTGATGGTGTTGAGAATATCGCCAAGGGTCCAACAGTTTTTTAGATCCGGGATGGAAGATGTCAGAGGGTACCAGGTCACATTATATATTAATGCAGAGGCTGACTATGAGAAACTTCTAGGTCAGCCACGAGAAAGACATAATATTGGAGGGAATGAAGCGAATAGTAGCTACTATACGGGGTAATGTAGCCCCCATACCCCTTGCTTCATGGACGCCCATTTGAGAGGGCTTAGATGTGTTATATGTGTGGCTTTCGTGGAGCATGTGCGGCGAAATCATGCCCTCAATTTCACACACCGACTGCTTCGAAGTTCAAAAGGATGATCTTCAGCTTCCCTCAAAAAGTTTAAAAGCTGTTTGAGGGCGTAGTCAGAATAATCCCTCGCCCTCTCCCTTCCCACCAGCCTTATAGAGTCCTCCCGACCATGGCTCCCAAAACCTACATCTGGATATCCATCTGGTTTGTGCTCACCGCTCCCCTCATGCTCTGGGACGCAGGCTACTGCCTCATGCGGTAAGTACCTCGTTTGGTCACGTCTTTGCATCTCCGTTCAACAAAAACGTGCAAATATGCAGACCGCGTTCCATGGTGGGAGGCGACCTCCACTGGATCTGGAAGTTCTATGAGCTGTACGAAAAGGTTGACTATGTGAGAAGACTCATGCTTCCTCCTGACCACATGCTTAGGATGCACGTTCATTCATTAGGTATACGGAGTCAAAGCTTTTGAAAACGGGGAGGGTTTTGCTGGGGCCGCAGGTACGTCTGCTCCAGATCTATACAACCCTCAAGTTCCACGCTTACTTGATGCCTGCAAGCCGTTCTCAACGTGCTCGAGATATCAATGAATGTGTGTCGGCCTTCTAACTGCCATTATCCGACGTTAATTGCTAATTGACCACCTGCCAGCTCATTTACCTCTACCTTGCTCATGTGAGGGTGTCCGACGTGGCACCCTTATTCGGCTACACGGGCGCTGTAATGACGCTGGCAAAAACCATCCTCTACATGTCCCAAGAGTACTTTTGCAGTGGTTGCTCTGTCGGCCATAACGATCTACACGTCGCACTCTTCTTTTGGATCATGCCTAATCTGTACGTCCATGTCATGATTTGCCTCCAACGTGGCTTTAAAGCTAAGCTGCTGATCTAGGCTCTGGATTACCTTCTGTTCATTGATCATAAGACGACTTGGACACGACATACTCTCGCATATCAAGGCCAGTGGCCAGCTGAAGGCGCAGTAGAGTGCCCTATAGGTTTGCCCCGTAATAGACTTAGATATATTTTGACGTTTACTTTCTTGAGGGCGGAGTATGGCCGCTGTCCGCCCACAATCTATGATGACAACACCAACGTCACTGCTCTGGCAGCACTTGTTGATCATATCTCTATCTACTTCCGCTGATTTTTGAAATACCAAATGAGGCAATTCAAAAACTCGGAGCTTGAATGGTTCCTGCGATCGCTCCAAACAATTCTAAGCATTTCCTAGGCGCTGAATTGAAAATAGGGGTGAATTGGCTCCAACGTGCTTATAATAAATGCAGATCTACTGGATCGTTATCGTCCTCGATCGTGGTGTGGAATAAACATTTATGGTATGTCTTAAGCGCGATCGGGCGGGAATGGTGGCGCTGTCGACGCAGCCGAGAGATCAAGGAACGACGCATGCTCCAGATCGAGATCCACCGGACGGCGCGTCGCCGGGGTGTACGGGGTCCCTCCGCTGAATGGTTGACCGCATCCTGCGTTTGTAGAATGGAAGAAAGCCGCTGGCGGGGATACCAGGTCAACAGTGAATGCTATGAATTCGGTTTCCGATAGTGTACTTGTGCTGTACATCGATACCGACGTCGTCGCACTTGAAGGACGTGTGAAGTTTTGGTGCGGCACTAGTGGAAGATCTTTGAATCTGTAAAGGACCGCAGAGGGTAAGGTGACAATGCCCCCAGCCGATTCCAAGTCGTAGAGAGCATTACGAGAAGGAGTGTGGTCGTGACCATGCTCGGCGTCGATGCTGTCCGCAGAGTCGAACGTGTTACCACCACTCAATCGTGTAAAACTACCCTCGTCATCCTCAAGCTTCAGTGCGTTATCGTCATGCGAGAGTACGGATACGCTCCTCTCCGGACCCGATGCTGAAGTAATATCCAGCACGATCGAATATCTGCCATTTAAAGTCACAGGCGGCGTGACTGTTGACTCCATACTGCACTTGACACGACGAAAGTCGGGCGATGCAATCGCGTTTCTGTGGAAGAAATTGAGATTTGAGGCCTTGATATGCGCCCTGAACGCACCGAAGATTTGATCGTTCAGCATAACCACCAAGCCTGAACCAGCTCATGATGGACTGAAACGCCAAGCTGTGATTTTTTCTCCGCTCTTCTGCGAGGCCCAAGAGTGCAAATAATACTAGGCCACGTACAACCATGGCCCAGCGTGCTTCCTCCACAGTAAGCTTCCACGCTGTGTTAGCACGCCACACTTGAGCGGAGAATTGTGGGACGGTGTGAAATCCTTCAGATAGTTTACTGAGTCGAAGAATTTCGAGGATAGGCTACACTCACCGGCATGTGTGTCCTTCCAGGAAATCCAAGGTTTCACTTGGCCCTGGGATGAGGAGACAATTCTCACAAGTACACTGAATACACTCAGTGTAGCCTCCGCGCCCGCTAGGCAAATGAGGCGAAAGTAGTAGTGAGTTGAGCTCGGGCCACCGTTCGTAATAGGGAGGTCCTCCTTTCTCCTCTGCTTGAACAGGATTATACTCATGCCTATGAACTTAGAATTAGTATTTGTATCGGAATTGTACTGAAGGACCTACAGCAATAACCGGCAGAAACAAGGGCGATTATGAGAATGGGGGCTTGAACGAGCACATAGGCAAGTGGGGTATTATAGACGGAGGGCATGCACCCGTAATCCTCCAGAATAATATATCGATGACGTTGTACGATGATGTCTGGAAAGGTATGAAATAAAAGTATGAATAAATAAGTAAAGAAATTTCGGGAGGTAACTTGCGTAAAATCGCACAGATGACAGGAGCACCGAGACCAATGGCCACATCTACGACCAGGGCCCCCCGTTTCTGGACAAGACACTGAGAGTTTAAAAAATTGAAGATTGTGATGTAACTTACATCTGCCTTACTTTTAGGGGCACTGCCAACGGTGGCATGGTACAGACACCGACTAATGCAGAGTGAAGCCGCTGGAAGTGCGACGCCAACTGCAATCATAAACTTCGTAGCTAAGATAAGAAGGTCACGAGTGAGCAATCATCTTCGCTTATCCTCTAAAAGAGCATACATACAGATATCGCACCAAACCGGGGCCCTATTTGCCACACTACCCCTCCACATGAAGGCGTCAATAAAAAGATTCAGACACCCCAGAGCCGTCCAGGCCGCGTAAAGCACAACGCCTGCACGAGTAATAGTGCCCCATGCCAAGGCATCTGAGATACATGCAACTTGTCAGATTCATATTACGTTACATCATGTGTAGGCGCCAGAGGGACTGTGATAAAGAAGACAGACGCACCTTTCACTGGGCCTAGGCGCCATGGAAAGGAGATGAATACCAGAACGAATGAGATGAAGGATAAGATGAGAAAAAGCGTCATAACAGCTGACATCCAGGTCGCAGATCTCAAATCTGAAAGATATTCAAAAGAGTGAAAGAGGAGCCAGGCCAGAGACTGGTCTTGAAACTAGTTCACAGAACTAGGTGGATATTGGGAGCTGCCAGCGGGTTTCGATGCGGCAAAAAGCGCATGAACCAGGTTTTATAGACCGAAATTAATTGTGCATTGCATGAGGATCCTTGTTCACAATTGCAGTAGCCGAGGAGAGCAGACCTTGTGGGCATCCGGGGTAAGGCTAGGGTCGTTGTGGACACGTTGTGGACGGGAAGAATTGTTGCTGCGACAAGAGGGGCCAAAGACGGGTGATTGGAATCCCAATACAGGCCAAGGATAGATACATCCCTTGATGAGCCCCTTCCATCAGACGGCAGTGGCCAATGAGGTCACAAGGGGGCGAGGAAGAACCTCAAGGCAGAGAAAACCCCTGTCATGATACCTGTTGTTCTTTGGGTCACCCGAATAACGGGAAAAGGTTTTGCATCTTATCTCCTCAAGCATCTTCTTGCACCTTGTACGACAATGCTGCCAGAGGATGAAAGAATAAGTTTTCCCAATTTCCAATATGTACGCCAGCGATCTAGAAGCGGTATGGGGTGCGTATGCTTAGCCTTTCTAAGGTTCAATCCAGAACATCGTCTGCGAAAATGGCGGTCTTAGGGACTCCGTCTTCCCTAATGACGCCACGGTACATGCCAGGGCAGTTGAGTGGCATCGCAACTGGGATAGACAGTGAAGATCCAATCGATCCACATAAACAAGGGGCGTACCATTTCCAAGGTCATCGAGGGCGATGACACCTCCGATACCTCCCTCGGCCAGTAAATCTTCGACGGCCGTCTGAGTAGCAGTTTCAATCGATTCGTGGAGATACTGTACGCGCCGGGCGATAGTAGCCGCCGTTGCAAGCCTGATGAAATACTATTATCAAGTCAGTCCATTTGTGACATGACTGAAAGGTCGACAGGTCACCCACATCACCATCTCCAGTACCAGAAACTCCAACAGCGGTCGGTTCCTGCTTTGCAGCGAAAATCTTACCTAGAACTTTCTGCACCCAACTGCCTTCCGTTCTGTTCCACTGCTCAGCCCAGAACCCAGACCCCATAGACGGTGTATCTCCAATGCGGCCCACCAGTTTATTCGTACGACCGCCGGTAGACGTCAGAGCTGCAATGCAGCCTCTGATATCCAAGGCCACGGCGCCCACTGTTCCTGTGGGGAGTTGGTCAAGAGGAGGCATCGTATGATCGGCCTTCTCAGAGTCTTCAGACAGGAGGTGCGCAGGGAGTGGTTCCTCAGGCAGTCCCAAACCCTTCCTATGTTCCCTCCACCTATGCTCCGTGAAGAAGTACGACGGATCCACGAGTTTAACGCCCAGGGACTCCCCGATAGTCTCTGCGCTCGCGCCGGAGAGGAAGGTGTGAGGCGCGGCGGTGGGCGCGAGGTAGAGGGCGCGTACAAGTTGCGAGGGGTTGCGGGTTTGCGTCGTGAGCGTTACACCAAGCCCACGTCTGCTTGTGGGGATATCAGGGTGGGATGCTGGGGGTTTAGATAGCATGAGCGAGGCTTCGAGCTCGTTCTGTTATTCGAATTTCGGTGGAGTCAGCACAAAGGAGGATTTATATTGAGGGAAAATAACCTTTCCAGCGACGTTAAAGACGGCTCCCTTGCCACTATTGAACAGAGGGTTGTCTATTTCGGATACTGATAAGGCCTACAGATCGCATTGGGTTGGGGACGACGCACCCTCCATGGTAGATACGGCGGCGACTACCGCGTCCATTGCTTCTCCCCCCTCACACAAGACACCATAGCCCTGGAGCACAGTTTCAGACTGAAAGATGGCGTTCAGACGCGTGGGAGACGCACGGCTTCCAGAGCAGCGCGTAGGCCAGCCCTGTAGACAGCGCGCTGGGCTGGGGTAGAACCAGCCTTGGACATGGTGCCGGCGCCACCGTGTATAACCAGTACATACCTCCCAGTCGATGGGGCAGAGTCTGAGGGCTGGAGGGGTTGCTTCTCGTATAGGGACATGAGAGTATCAGTAGAACCTTACATCAACACCGTGAAATTACAATCACTGCAACGGTGGCATCGTCGCAGCTGCTGTTTTCACTGAGGATAGCCTTCTCCTAATTCAGGAAGAGAAACGACTCCCAGGGGAGCGCTGAACACCCAATTGTGACTGGAGATACAACGACAAGATTACATGTATTACACTTTGTTACAAGTCACTTTGCCGGAGTGGTTAACGGGATCGCCTGCTAATCAGCTATAGCGGTTGCACTTTGTGCGCGAGTGTTCGAATCGCTCAGGTGACGCTCTTTTTGCTCCTCGGAGCTCATCACAACTTGGCATCACTTCCCAACAAACGCGTCTGTAACTTGCACACTCACGGCCACCATGAGCCACAAATACGCTGATCTTCCTGACATTGTTCGTCTTATTTTGCATTCCCC
>JAFLHD010008902.1:0-56772 GCA_018856295.1 Blastosporella zonata | reverse complement strand
CCTTGGCAACTCGAACCATCCGTGCACCAAACATGCCTGTGAACTCATACTAATTTCATTCAACGTACCCACGAGTGAGTCTTCTCGTTTCCTATTGCGTTCACGCCAGTGGCACTGATAACAAGCTCCTGAGTGATAGCCATCCACCCCTCATTATCACTTTCCCGAGTCCTGACCCTTACGTGATTCATTTAAAAGCGGGTAGTACTACTTGAACAGCCTATATCGATCCCTACATGACCCGACAAGTCAAAGTTGCAGTTGTCGGGAGTGGCCTGGCTGGCCTGACGGCCACATACCTGCTCTCAAAACCAGTCGGCGAGGACTCTGACGTCGAGTTCGATGTGCACTTGTTCGAAAAGGTACTAGTTAAACTCTTTTTAGAAGTAGCGTTTGAAATGACATAGTCTGATAGGCGCCCATGCTTGGGATGGACTGCTCATCTGTTTCACTGCCTGCTTCGGACTCTGAGGCCCTCGAAGACGCGTGGAGGGTGGACGTGCCCATGAGGTCTTTCCAAGGAGGTACGTGCGCCCTTTCTACCCTGGGTGTCAACGCTGACCAAGGACAGGCTACTACTCCCAGCTCATAGCACTCTACGCCCGTCTGGGAGTCGCGTTTCGCGAAGCAGATTTCTCGTACTCTTTCTCGCTGCTCACCCCGCCTTCGCCGACACAGCAACGACAGATTAACGCTACGATGATATACAATGGGCTGTCTGGGCGTGCAGGTATCAGCATGCCGTCGATCCTGGATGAACCGTACCGCCTGACGAAGGGGAAGGGCCTTATTACGCGTGCTTTCACGAGGGTGTGGACCATTGGGCTGTTTGTGTTCTTGACGCTGCATCTCTTGTTGTGCTATGTGCGGACCCTGTATCATGCGTTGCCGTTTTTGAGACCAAAGGTGGTAGAGAAGATGTCGTTTGAGGAATGGGCGCGGTGGACTATGCCGAGGAGGACGCTTGCGAGGTGGACTGGCATTGATTTTGCGTGGAAGGACTATGTTGAGACTGTCCTCATTCCCTTGTTCTCTGCGGTGTGCACGGCACCCAAGGAAGACGTGTTGCAACACCCTGTTGAAGAGTTCCTTGGTCTGTCTCCTTCAGTTATCCCGCGCATGATCCCTGACGCGCATTGTGACAGATTATATATGGCTAACTTTCGGCACCCACCATTATGTCGCGATAAACGGAGTGCGTGATGTCGTGGCAAGGTTAACAGCCACTACGAAAAATATCCATCTGTCTTCGACTATCACATCTATAACTCCCGATACCAAGAACCCGCATCTGACCAATATTCACTGTGATACCCCGGACGGTTCTCGTGTCCATACCGGATTCCACCATATCGTCGTTGCGACGCAGGCGACGCGTGCTATACCGCTATTAACGTCTTACCGAGATGCCCTACCTTATACAAACCCAAAACGTCAAGCCATAGAAGCTCAGCTGCGGTGCCTACAGGCATTCAAATATTGCTCAGCCATCGTGGTAAACCACACGGACCCGACAATGCTCCCTGATGACCCCCGCGATCGCCGCGACTTGAATCTCATATGTCTTGACCAGGATGCGCCTCTGGAGAAGGGCGAGTTCGATTGGAGCGCGACGACGGTGCCACCATCGTATACCATGGCCACGCATGTGCTACGTCCGCCTAGAGGATACCCGACAAACTTACCCCCCGTTTACCAGACCACTAACCCAGTGATACCCCCGGAAGAAGGGAGCATTTTGAGCGTCGCGAAATTGGAGCGGGCGGTGTTGACTGTCTCGGCGAAGGAAGCGTTGAAAGGCCTATATCAAGAGGTAAATCGGAAGTGGTGGCAGTGCGCTACTGAGGGAACTCCGGGGCTGGGAGAGCTCCAGGGCGCAGGCAGGTTGGAAGATGTGCAGGGATCTGGGATCTGGATCTGTGGCTCGTATGTGTATGCGGGCATCCCGTTGTTGGAGGGGTGCGTTGTGAGCGCCCGGACAGTCATTGAACAAGGTGTATATGCTGCTGAGGGAGTGTCGTCCACATCCCCTCCATGGTGACATCATTAGTACAGTGACTCAAATATATGGAAGACTAGGCTTGGAGTGTGGAAGCCACGATTCTGGACATGTATCAGATCTCGAATTTGATCGTGACTGTAATAATGTTTAGTGAAGTCCAAACGACTGAAATGCGATCGTGCGCGATGGACGTCTTCGTTCTTCGAATGCCCATTAAGTTCTAGACCACCAGCTTATACAACTTGAATGTCTACACGAAGGCTTACAGACTGCTCCTTGCAGTTTCGGGCGATTTGGGTGTGATGGTATATTGGTACAAATAGTTTACATGCCTTTCTTTCCAAATCCCTCGTGGACATCCAACGAGGGCCCGCTCTCCATACCTAGTGCACGGTCAGAACGTACGTAGGTACAAGAACAAATCAGTAAACGCTCACCAAGGAAGATGTCTACGGGCTCGATGGTCTGGTCGCGGCCCATGAGTATGTCTAAGTGAAGGTTTGACGGAGCCATAGCAGCAGCGAACGGGTTCTGAGTATTGCGTTTCAGTGGGAGTTAGATAGGGGGATGATCAAGGCTACTCACAGTTCCCTGTGTGACGATCTTGCGCTCCATCAGCAGCCGCATGGGCGCGTGCAATCCATAGATGTTCCGTTGGAGGGTCAGCTTGGCATTATCTTGCGTCGCGTCCCACTGTAAGAAGCAATCAGCACGAGGCGACAACCGCAAGGCCCCAGTAATCTCACGTTCTCCAATCGTCCTTTTAGACCTCCCTCTGTCTGCACTTCAGCGGCAAGGCTCCGGGGACCATGGCGAAGGGTGTCGTGTAGGCCGAGGCTGTTAGCGGTGTCTTTAACGGATGCAGACTTTTCTGCGTTCGCGGGGACTATTCTGAGGGAAGGATCCTAGAAGAGGTCAGCTGGGGATTATATTTGGGGTAAATGAGAGTACCATGGTGGTAATGAGGCAAGGAGATGAACGCGTAAGACTGGAATCTGTGACAGACGTGACGGATAATTAGCCCCGTGCTCCCAATTCAGTCCAGTTTCGACAAGTCCCTTCCTCTTCCTCACATCATCATTCACTCACCCTGATCCCCTTATTGTCTTCTCTTGTAACCCGAGAATAAACCCCTGGCCACAGATAATCCTCTGGGGACCACTCTGCCACTATGTCGAGACCTTCCAGGTCCGCAAGCATTCCCATGGGGCCCAGGAGCTCGGCCTCTCTTTCTCCGTCTCGAAATATCGAAAATATCATATCTATTCCATTTGCACCACCCCCTCGTCCACGAATCGTGAGCACTCGTGGACCGCAACGCTCAAGCACCGTTGACGACCACCGGGCACTCGGTGTTTCATACGGCAGTCGCGGCAGCAGCAGCGCAGCTACTCACTCTCCAACACGGCCAACTGCACGATCCATGACCATTGGAAATGCGCCCGGGAGGGGTGCCACTTGGAGTCCATCCACGTATGAGCCACGGGTGGTCCGCGTTGGAGGGGATGGATCACGTACTGTCGATGTGACTTGCCTTCCCTCGACTTCTCCATCACGAACACGTAGGACAAGCGGTACAGGCGTGAGAGGTACAAGCGCATCTAGGCCTCTCTCGGGATACACGGTTCCAGCATCTCACCCTCCTCCTGTCGCCTTTCCGCGGCCGAGCTACCTCGACTACTCCGCTTTGAGGCACATGTTACACACAGATGCGCCACCGACCCTTCCTCCTAGCCGCAAAGCAGATCCACTCAACCGTGATCCTCAAACCTCGTCTGTAATGCTGGATTCTGACGAAGAGAGTAACGTTAGTCCTTCACGGAAGTTCCCTTCCGCTCTCCTGCCCACACTTTCACAGGACCGGATCTTAAGGCTTCCTACTCGATGGAGTGACCAGTGCCGTCACAGCCTCTTGAGTGTGTCTGGGGATGGCAGAGATTTGACTTACCATGGTTCGTCTCTTTCATGTATTGACGTTCTCTTATTCATTTAATTGCAGGTGCATCGTGTAATGGCGAAAGGGATGCAGCCGCTGCACGAACTGTACAACTCATCCCTCCTGCATGTGGAATATACTATTATGAAACTGTGATATTAAGCAAAGGGCAGAAAGGGTATGCATGCGCTTCCTGACGTTCTCGACTCATTATTAAAATTGTTTGCAGTCATATCAGCATTGGGTATGTAGCAATATTCTGCGCGCCTTCATTTGATTCATTTTGGTCCCAGATTTGCTGGTCCTGATGTCAAATTGTCTCGCCTTCCGGGTTGGGAAGCCAACTCCTGGGGCTATCATGGAGATGACGGCTGCTCATTTGCGGCGGAGAAGACGGGAACTAAATATGGTCCCACTTTCGGAAGTAAGCATTGACTCTTTTCCATTCTACAGTACGACGGTAACTGACATGTCGCAGCCGGAGATATTATTGGCTGCGGAGTCGATTTCACTACTCACACGGCGTTCTTTACGAGAAATGGCATTCTCATCGGTAAGCTCCTTTCTACATAGCAGTTGATCAGCTGCCTTACTCGGGTCTCCAATCCTTTTTAGGCCCTGTTTTTGAAAACATTGGCAAGAATGTAGACCTCTACCCATCTATCGGCATGCGCCATACTGGTGAAGCTGTCAGGGTGAACTTCGGACATGAACCTTTCAAGTTTGACATCGACTTCTACGTATTGCAACAGCGAAACATTGTTTGGGCGAAGATACTCCAGACACGACCCGATGCTTCCTTGCTGAGAATCTGCGATATCTCCGACGAACACAACTCTTCTCCAAAGCGAACACTTTCCACTCAAGAGAACAAAGACGTGATCAATAAACTCGTATTTTCGTACTTGGAACACCATGGATATGCAAAGACAGTCAAAGCCTTTGCAAAGCAGCGGGAAATAGAATCTCATATCCCACAACCTCTCAATGCCGCGACAACGATGGAGGATAAAGACGTAGATATGGTACCAGCCCGGGACGGCGCAGAAGATACAGAATTAGAACGTCGCACAACGATTGTCAATTCGGTCATCGCGGGCGATATCGACACGGCTATCGAGGATACGCAGAAGTACCATCCCGTAGTACTTCAAGCTGAGCAAGGCCTGATGCTCTTCAAACTTCGCTGCCGAAAGTTTGTTGAGCTTATACTGGAGGCAGCAGAACTCAAGAAGAAGATTAGCCGTGCTGGCTTGGACGCCGGGGCGGGCACGGCTTCGACCCATGACGACGGTGTGATCGAGGAGATGGACGGTATGTATACGGATGGCATGGATGTCGACGAAGAAATTGTTGCCACATCCCCTCACTCTGGAACCACGAATGGCTTTGGCAGTCCCACCATCCCCACGCGTCTTTCGCGCCGCCGAAGCTCTGTGACCGCGCCAGCAGTGGGGATGCTCGACAGCACGCTCACGCAGTATGAATCGGCCCTTTACCAGGCCATTGCGTATGGGCAAACGCTCTCAAAAGACTACAAAGAGGATGCGCGCCCGGAGGTCAAGCAGATCTTCAAGCGCACCTTTGCGATCGTCGCTTGGGAGGATCCGGCGAGTGCGGGGGGCGTCGTGACGGAGGTGGTTGGGCATGCCGCGAAGGTTGCACTTGCGAATGAATTGAACCAGGCGATCTTGAGTAAGTTGTTGATTATGTACCTTGACTCCGCCTACGTGATATTGAAGTGGATGTTCTTTCAGAATCGCAAGGGCGGCCAGCGACTCCGATGCTCGACACTCTGTATCGTCACACGGCTGTCGTCGTTTCCCAGCTAGGTGTTATGGGCGTCGGGGGGGCTGCTTTTGCAGATATGCACAGGGAGTTCCTTGATGCTTGATTTCTTTCATTGACGTGCTCTCATGTGAAGACTTTCTATATATCAGTTCAGGGCTCAATACTCTGTTTCCGTATCCAAGTACCCCTCCACTCACTCCATTCCTTCCATGTAAAATGTGTAGAGTATTGTGTATGTAAAGTATCGATTGTAATCTTCAATCTCTGCTCCCACCTTGAAAGATCTCCAGTGCCCGACTTCAAACACTCAGCAAGTTTATCGGTCTCTGTATAGCAGATACGTCTTTCTCTATGTTGTCTGCTCCGCGATCCACTTCTGTTCAGCAGCCATGAAGAAGGGATATGCAGCCAACGTGAATTTTTGGTGACATGAGGATCTGATCCTGCAGACAGGTTCACCTACAGCGCTTGTTGTTCTTGAATGAACTGCAGCATTGATGTTATTCTAGCAAGCAAACATCTGGACATAATCCAGGCCAATTTCCGCAAAATGGTCAATTGAAGCCAACCCACTCCTTTCCAGTACTCAACCCACTCCTTGGCATCGACATTTCCAATCTGTCTGAGATGACCAAGATGCAAGCTGTTGCCGATTCCCAGCATCTTCTCGGTTGAAAAGACTCTGGATGCCTGTCCTTCAGAGGGATGCGACAGAAAGTCGCAATCAACTTGAGTACGAGCTATTGATTACACCATTAGTGATTGACTGGCAATGCTAGAAACATAGACACTTACAATTGAGGCCAATCTGTCCAACGTAGCATTCCGAGCTTCTTCTTTAATTTTTCTGAGAGCCATTGATCGGAAGGAACGGCTGGCAGGTCTAGACCTCAAACATCCTTAACTGCACTGCGGATGCCGTCATTGACTGTCTTTTGCTCCACGGGTCGAGAGTGGACCAAGTTGACCAGAGGAGAGGGGAGGCGATAATAGGCAACAATTTCCGACTGCCCACCTCTGCATATAGACTCTTGTCGAGGTAGGGTTGGGTCGCATCTCCCGTGAAGAGAACAAGTTTCTTGGTCTCCAGTAACTGAGGACCGATACCACTATCTCTGAACCTGTTAACATGCCGATCCAAAAGGGCTGCTAGGTGTCTGGCTTGGTCAATTGAAAGCATAAATTTTGTCGATGCGACCAAGCCCGATGCAATAGAAGAGACGGTCTGAAAGTTGCTTCATTGTTGGTGCGTTGTAAACCAAGTTCGTTTGATTCCAGATTTTCGTAGCTGTTTTGAAAAATGATGCAAACGATCAAATAAAGAGGCGTACAGTGCTGAGCATTCTGATGCGGATAGATTCAGCGCGGCTTGACGCATGAGAGTCCCTTTACTGGCACGAGGAAGTGGTTTCTCCTTGGAAAGTGACCAGCATCATCTCCTTGAAGATCTTACTGTAGGCAGGGGCTGCGCTGTTGGCTTCTTTGATGGTCGGCCTTCACAATCGTTAATCAGAATTGAATGGAATCTAAGGGTTGACTTACCAAAGTTCATTGCGCAAGGACATAACATTCGCCTGGTCATGAACATCTATGGCACTTCCAGGCTGCAGCTCGATCAGGACGCCAGCTTATTCACATTCCCGCCCGAAGACAATGGGTGGTTGAACACTGAAAATGGAATTTAGAAATGTTGAAGCCATCCAATTGACTGATATTGTTCATAATGCTCCATCCAGGGACAGTCTTTTCACCAGAAGAGTGAATAATAACGGCGTCCAAGTGTCCGATACTTCACGGGGAAAGGGCCACACAACTGACATTTTCCACAGGACTGCTTTCGTTGTATCAGCCGTTGACGTCAAGCCTATGATAACGTATTTGCGTTTATTTGATCACAGCCCTACGCTTGCGGCTTTGTTTCCCTTTGATTAATTCACGACACTACTAAAGCTGTAAACACAGCGATTGTCAATTTCTGCTCCCGTTCCACTTATCCGGTCTTTAAATTGTTCTATGGCCTCAATCTCTGCGAGACGTCTCGGCAAAGAACTGACTGAGATCCGTAACGAGGGATGCCCAGTTGGTAAGTTTAGAAGTCGCCCATTACCTTGGAACGAACCCCTGCCCTTCCGTGAATCTACCCGATGCTAAATTCCGTACAGGCATTACAATCGTTAAGGCCGATGACTTTGAAACCTGGTGGTTTACGATAGAGGTCATGGGCGAGTCGCTCTATGAGGTGAGGTATCGTGCGCACGGCGGATAGTGGATCGGGGACACTGAAGCGTTAATAGGGCGAAAAATATACCCTGCAGTTCAGATTCGATTCGAGCTACCCTATTTCGTCGCCCGCAGTCCAGTTTGTTGTGATAGACGGCCATACATCGCCGATTCATCCTGTGCGCATTTAATCCACGCATCTGAGCTTCTATTGACCTCCCTACAGCATGTATATTCCAATGGCCATGTCAGTCTATTTTACCATACTTGAATCTGCTTGAATAATCTTTACTGCTAATGTTGCAGATATGCGCCTCCATTCTTGGGAACGAGTGGTCGCCCGTGCTGAGCGTGGTCGCCGTTTGTGTAACAATCCAGAGTATGCTCGCATCATGCAAGGTATCTTCGTTTTACTATCGACGATCTCACCACTCTAACAAGGCATTTTCATCGATAGAAAAAGGAACGGTATGTTGTTGCACATTGTCCACGCCTATCGATTGCCAAGCCAGCGCCCCATCACAGCCCGATCGACAACGATCGTTACGTTCGCACCGCGCCAGACAATCCAAAGAAGGCAAGTTCTATGATATGCTTTGCGATCCTTTCACTTATCACTTGCTACTTTTACCAGACGCGGTTCCACTACGACGGTACGGTTATCTTCAATGTCTAGGCCATCAATTGCTGATCCAATCCCAACCGTTCTCCCAGACGACACGTAAGAGCATCATCAAACTCTCAATGAACCAACTAACGCCACCTACAGTGTGTGATTTCTATTCTTTTGGTTATTTTGTATCGTGGCTGGAACAACCTGTACTTCATATGTACCATTACGACTGTCTGTGCTAAATCCCGCTAAATCATTGTACCCACTGACATTTCCGTCTTCGAACGAACTTGACTAGACAAGATCTAGAGTCAAAACTTGGTGCTGCGGTACGTTCAACGTTTGCTATCTCTATCGGAAGACACGAAGACGCCAGCATATTGCATGAAAAAAAATATCAACAGGTGCTCGTTCATAGATGTTCCTAGTACATACATGTGTATACAAAATATAACTTCACCCTTGCTTTACCCCATAAAACTGAAAAAAGGAAAATCGGCATCACTGCGCCACTAAAGGAACTTTCCCTGCACAACAACTGCGCATAGGTGCCACAATAGGTACTGCTTCCATAGCTGTGGAAGAGCTCGGCTCGACAGGTGTTGTGTTCCGCCTCTCCTCAATTTGTTTTGAACTTCGACTTTTGTCAGCTTGATGGTCCTTGCAACAGCCGTTGCAAGCCTTCCCGCATCCACATGTCCCCTCCGGGCAACCGCAAACACCACCACAGCATTCAAGCTTTGGTATAGTGACCAGTCCGAAGGCAATCGCGCCGTCGCTATCATTGCGGGCTACATCGGGGTATACCACCACGTTCATGGGATCCAACTCAACACCCAAGCCCATTTTGCGATTGGTGGGCGGAGGAGGAAGGGCCGCAGCCCGGGCAAAGAAGCGGTCAAGGATGTTAGATGTATAGGATGACGAGGCGCTTGCTGCATGGGTTGGCAGCACTACAGTGGTGTGATCCACGCAAGTGCCACATCCGTCGGCACAATCATTGCGCTCTGTGGAAGCATGTTCTGATCCACGATGTTCGACACATCCTGGACAGGCACATTGGACGCCGCAGGTACATCCTGAACCGGCAAGAGACTTGATTGTGCTCATGGGAGGCATCGTCTCAAAGGTGGGGAGACGTACGAAAGGTCCGGCCGGTAGCGATAAAGGTACATCAAGGAGAATTGGAGGTAGATCGGGGCCAGGTATGTGTGATGATGCTTTGCCGTGCTTCGTGCGCTTACGTGCGCTATTAATGCTATTGATTGGGCTGGAAGGGCGGGAGGATGTCCGTTTGGAATTGTTTCGTGGGGTGGCAAGGTGTGCAACTTTGGGAGCGGCAGCATCGGACATCGCAGCAGCACGAACGAAAACATTGTCCCGACCACCCTGTCCGTCGGTAGATCTTTTGAGTGGACATTTGCATTTCCATACGCTCTTGCAATTGCAAGGGTTCAACAGAGTGTCGACTGGATCATCCTTCCTAAGCAATGGCCAAGGCTTGAAAGATAGGAGTCTTACCTCGTTGTCGTACATCGCAAGGAGGGTCAGGAATCTGGGAAGTCATGAAGGCATCCTGCAGCCCCTTTGGAAGTGCTGGAACTATTGAAATATAACGCTTGGCTGTATATTTCAACAGAGATTGGATCGTGTACAAGCCCTGCAAAGTGTGGACACATACATTTCGTTCCCAAAGGTATCCTAGAAGGTTCTCCTTTTTGTGCAGCATCCTCGCGTTCATTGCATGTGCACTTTGAGTGCACTCGCTTTGACTGGCGTAGTTCACGGCACTTCTCACATTGTGAGACCGGTCGACCCTTCTTCTTAACCTCAAACAGAGGACGATCGTTATGATGGCATGATGAAGAACGGTGTCCCTTAATACAAGATTCACTGCCCACAAGTCAGCGGAATAATATATGCAGAGAATCAGGTGGCGATTCACCAAGCAAACTTCTTGCTGTTCACATAGACCTAAATAGCTAGTTAGCTTGTCCAACGTCGAGGTAAGGAGATTGATTACCATGTCAACGGAGGGCGACGAGACGCTTGTCAGAAGAGTCAGAGGCTCACTCAAAGGTCGGTGGGATGGAATTGTGAGCCGTGGGTAGGCAATTAACTGCGGTCTGGGGATAATTCTCGCTTTCGCCAAGGGAATCCCAGGAGAGGTCGATGTCATTACGTAATATAGAAGGCGCGTAGTGCAATGGGCGCTCCGCCCGACAAAATAAAATATCTTACTAGCTACGGACTTACCACGATTCACGGAACGGTTATGTATCGATTGGATTTTCCATCTTGATAACGGGAAAATGGAATTTGACAGATTCAATTCCGGGAAGAAGAAAAAAACAATCCCATAGAAGTCAAAACTTCAAACCTCCACTAACGACACACACATGTGTTCATCATTTGACTTGCAACGTGGCAACGAAGTATCATGTGGCTTTTGTAGGAGGCGTTCTGATGATCAAAGATATTTTCATTGAGACCTAGACGGACATGTACTGTGCCATTCTGTGCTCGAAGAGTGACTATTGAGTATCAGCCACTTTTTGCGAGAGAAATACAGCTCACCCAGAGTCCTTTGTAGCCGTCTTTCCAGCAAGTTTCTGCTCCAGTTTGTTGAACTCTTCCAAAGCAATCTCCTCGTCCTGGTCCAATACCTAAGACGGCCACGGTCGGAGAAGATCGAAACAAAGATCAGAGCTAGACACGGACCTGTTCTACGCCCTTGACCTCAGGTATATAATGCATCATCATCCGTTCAATACCTGACTTCAATGTGACGGTACTAGACGAGCAACCTCGGCAGCTGCCCTTTAGCTTTACGCGGACTAAGCCGTCACCGTCTTCATCGAAACCTCGATACTCTATATCTCCGCCGTCCTCCATGATTGCAGGTCGCACCCGGGTCTCCAGTAGCTCCTTGATCATTGCGACAGTCTCAGAATCAGTGTCCAATATCCGTGTGTCCTGCGGCCCAGCGTTTTCTCTGTCCTCTTCGCTTCGGAAAAGAGGTTGCCCAGATGAGAAGTATTCCATTAATAGAGAATAAATTTCTGGCTTCATGACGGCCCAGGTGACTTCAGAGTCTTTCGAGACAGTGACAAAATCTGGGCCGTAGAATACGCCAGTAACGCCCTCGACTCCCATGAGGCGTATCGCAAGTGGAGAAACTAGCGCAGAACGGGTATCAAGAAATTCTGCTGTACCCTCACCCATGACGGGCACCCCAGGAATGAACTTGAGTGAATCATCGTTAGGTGTTGTTTCTGTCTGAATGAACATAGACCGTGCTAAAATTGACTTTTGGGTAAAAAAAAAAAACGGGTGACTTGTGAACTGGACCAGCTTACTCATAGCAGGGGTCTCCTTCAGACGTTGAGTAGATTGCCGTAATGTAAGGGTAGATGCAGTGGCGAATATTGAGGCATGGCGGACGAGTGCGGGAAGGCTGGTTATGCGTGAGGGTATGCTGACAGCGGCGCGCGTGGGTCTGAATTTCTGGGAGAGTCTCGCTACACTCTTTAGAGAAGAAGATGCGACTGTGAAAGCCATGATGGTAGTCGAGAGTGACTGAGCGAAAATGACATCACGTGGATCATGACGGATTCGCGCCTTGTCAGATGCCTTTCACGACGACGGACGAAATCGCGGTCTATCTGCCCAATGCTTTGGTTGCACTCATCTCGATATATGTGATATGGTGCCTTTGGTCGTTCTCGCGGCACAACACACCCGCTCTTAGGACTGTGGCTATTCTAGTGCTCGGAGACATTGGGCGCAGTCCCCGGATGATGTACCACGCTCAAAGTTTTGCTGAGAATGGCTTTCTGACGTATCTGGTTGGCTACGGCGGTGTGTTTTATTGTGCTTCAGTATAATCAGCTAGTATAAGTGGGTTTAACAGGGTCAAAGCCGATTCCATCGTTGGAACGACAGAGCAAGGTCCAAATACGTTACCTTCCTGAACCGCCAAAGTTCTTGGGATCGGTGCTACCTTTCATAATATATGGACCTATCAAGGTTTTTCACCAGATCTACTCGATTCTTCGTGTGCTGCTGGTACAAGTAGCCCGGCCTCCAGAGTTCATTCTCGTTCAAGTCCGTGGTTTCGTCCATGTCTCACATTGTATTTTTCTCATGCTTCGAGAAGAATCCACCTACTATCCCGACACTAGCAGTCGTATGGCTTGTCGAAAAAATCACAGGGAGCAAGGTCATTATCGACTGGCATAACTTAGGCTACAGCATCTTGGCAATGAAGTTGGGTAGTGATCATCCTTTTGTCAACTTTGCGACATTGTGTGTTCCTTTTAAGTATCCTCCTTTATCAAAGTCTCATCATGTAAAGGTTTGAAGCAAAGTTCGGAAGGACCGCCTATGCCCATCTGTTCGTGACGAATGCAATGCGAGACTACCTCGTCCAGAAGTGGGACCTTCAGTACGTCTGTCTTTTGCATGCATGACGGGTCCATAAATCAAAGTGCATGGTAGAGGCCGTAAGCTGGTTCTTCATGATCGACCACCGCACCGCTTCCACCGCTCATCTTCTCAGGAAATTCACGAAGTACGTTATGAGGTTGCTAAATGTTCCTACTCTGACATATTTTCTAGCTCTTTATCCGGCTTAAGCCTTCTCTCACCCTCCAAGCCCCTTTACGTGGCTTCCTGCCGGAATCATCTGCGCCGTACTCCACACCTTTCACACACACTGCTTCAGAGCAACTCCTGACACCCGAGGTCTCTTTAGATGGGGGATCAGCCGCACGGCGTAACAGCATTGAATATCGTGCAAAAATAAGCTCTTCTAGTATCCCTCCAGTTTCAGCCAAGGCGCCTCTGTATACAGAAGTACAACTACCAAGTCGGCGGCCTGACAGGCCAGCCCTAGTTGTATCCAGCACCTCCTGGACGCCTGACGAGGACTTTAGCATATTGCTGGAAGCGATTCAAATGTACGAGGTACGCGCGGGTGAGCTGGCTGGCCTTCATGGCAAGGCAGAAAATACGAGAAAGGAACAAAGCCGGGTGGGAACACTCCCTAAATTGTTGGTTATCATCACTGGTAAAGGCCCGCTTCGGGAAAAGTATATGCAGGAGGTAGCCAAGCTACAAGAGAAATGGAAGTGGGTGCGTTGTGTCAGCCTCTGGTTGGAAGCAGAGGACTATCCAATATTGCTGGGTAAGTATTTTCGATTCCTCGGCATGGTTCTTGGTTTCACATTTTTTTTCACGTTTTCAGGCTCAGCAGACTTGGGTGTAAGCCTGCATTCCAGTTCATCGGCACTGGATCTTCCCATGAAGGTTGTCGATATGTTCGGATGCGGGCTGCCTGTTTGTGCATTGAACTTCGCATGGTAGAATATTCATTTTCTTCTTTGCCATCCGTCTGATCATTCATGACAGCTTGGACGAGCTCGTCAAAGATGGTTTGAATGGCGTTGTCTTCGAAACCGCTTCACAGTTAGCCCAACAGTTCGAGGTAACCACCCTGCATAACGATGTGTCGAATCAGGCTGAAGTATACATGCCATCTAGGACCTGTTGACTGGCTTTCCTAAAACACCTCGCCTCAACGACCTCCGAGCGTCCCTTTCTCGCACGTCTAAGCGTCACTCAGCACCACCAGTTGTGGACACATCACGCCAATCAGCGGGTCCTGGCCAGGAGGAATGGAGATGGGGAACCTGGGAGGAAAACTGGAATCTAACAGTCAAACCTCTGGTATTGAGCGACCTCTCCGGTCATGATCGGTGAGAGAGGTAGGTATCTGGGAAATTCTATCAATATTCCTCATATGTTACAGGTCATCGAACATTATCTGTCTATGATATATGTAATTGTAAAATCCAAAACACGGAGCACGCGACGTTGGGAAAGACTTAGGTATTTGCTGTAGCAGAGAACGTCATCGTCTCAATTCTGCCACGGCCCTTGCACTCCTTTTGCAGGATTTCGTTTATCACGCGGAATTGCCCTGGGTCAATGAGCATGATCTAAAGGCAATGACTTTTAGCAAACACATGGAAAAATATGTGCGGCGACCTACAGTTTCCCATTCTTCTTGTCCAGTCTCCTCATCTTCAATCTTCTCCGCACCTTGAATAATCTTCTCGCGAAGTCGTTTGCTGTCGGCGGTCGGGATTGTAACCCGTACACGCATTCTGGCTCGCTGTATCGGCAAGTTGGAATCGGACTGTAATTGTTTGATGCACTCCGACACCTAAGATTGTGCGTTTCTAAGATCAAGGCAGTGTTTTCTGTTTTCAACTTGCTTACCTGACTTTTGGCAGTCTTATTCTGCTTCACGCTGAAACCAGCTTCAGTCATAGCCTTTTCAATCATGCCAACAGGGTATGGTCGCTGTGTCGCAGGTTCCACACACTTGTCTGCCACAAGTGTCGCGATCTCTTTCCGTAGAGACGTAAGATCGTGGTCTCTTTCCTTCTCCCCGACCTGTACTTCTCCCTTCTTCAGAATCTACACATGTTTTGTGATGCATAAGCAAGAGGTGGTTATCAAGTCATCCATGACGGACCTCTTTGACAGCTTCTGCAACTTCGGTTGTCCCAAATGCCTTCTGAAGGTCTCCGCTTTTCGCAACCTCTCCTTTTGAGACGTTTACAAACACATTGCTAATCTGTAGCACGTCGTCTAGATTCGTTTCACTGTAAAGAGAGAGTGAGATTAGCTTGGACATACGGTGTAGGAATATGTGCCTTACACTCCTGTCCTCCATTCCTGAACCTTGTTCTTATAGCAAGCAATCTGTGGAGACGATCAGCGACACGGCAGTTTGTTAGTTTCAAAAAAAAGCTTACCTCGAAACGCTTTCCTCCTTTCTTCAACCGCACGATAGATACGTTGGTTAGTCTAGAGCTCGAGATCAGAGAAAGACGTTCGTTGCGTTCGAGAATTTGCTCACTTGATTTGGTTAGAGGGCTGCTGTATCTGCGGCATTGTGGTACTTAGTAGAGGAAGGGTGAATCTAATCTTAGATCATGATCTCCTTGAGTCAATCGAAAACATCGCTCGCGTCCGCTCTCGCAGGGGCGTTCAACTCGGAGTCTTTTCATGGAAACGGCGCTATGGAATATTGGGCCGCAAATGTTCTGTCCTTGTCTTGGCAGTCCAACAGCACTCATGAACAAGGGAGTAGCTCTAAAGCCCTTCTGTTGATATACATGTTCTGTCCTTGTCTTGGCAGTCCAACAGCACTCATGAACAAGGGAGTAGCTCTAAAGCCCTTCTGTTGATATACACATCTTGGCCCATATGTTCAACAGCATCATCCACGAAGCATCTTGTCTTGCTCTCTTGAGCTAGTCCAGTATTATCCATCTTACTCTATCACCGAATTCTGTGGTCCAGCCTGCGCGATCATCTCTCCGTCTTAATGTTAGAATGCATTTAATCTTGGTCTCTTTTCAAAGGACTGCGGAAAGACTACGGACGAAAATCCTGCTGATGAGGCCTGAGTGTTTTATACCCTCAATGCAACTCTGGTATCGGTTTTAGTCACTAAATATATGACTTGGCTGTGAGTAGGTCGGGAATTGCATTTTCCTCTTCTTACACATGAGTATATTCATTCGTGGGCCGATGACGTGGGATGTGAGGGGTAATCTGTGTGCGCAGTGACTTGATGAAGCAATGATTTCCTTCATCAAGTTGAGTATTGCGCGCCCAGTTGGCGGTTGCACGTTTCACACAGGCGGAAGTTTGCGAGCCCCGAGTGTACATACATATATTAGAAACTAACTCCAACTTTTAAGTACATAGGGGGGATTGAGCGGGGACTACGAATCAAGATATGAAAAGAGGTGTACTTGGTAACCAAAGTTGGATACTTCGGAATAGGGGACAGCGGGGGCTGTGCCCGGGTGATGCGCTCACTGACCTAGCATCCCGTGCGAATATCCATCACACCCCTCTGTTTCATAATTCCCTTACGCGGCCACGGTAGACCGCAGTGATCAGACCGCGACGCCTACGATATGAAAGGTATTGGGAAGGCCATAAAACGGTGAGGTAAACATAGGCCGATGTAGCAGATTGTTGACGTCGTTGTCTTCAGCACGCCGTTCGCGGTGACGAGTAAGATCGGTCTTTCCAAAAGTGAGTCTACGATTTATCTGTAGGATGCGAAGGATAACTAACGAGAGCTCGTATTCTCAATTGAACGTCCTTTCCCGATAATTTAGAGTCCAACGATCCCGAATTCGATGAGTACCATCGCGTCTTCACCAGTTTAGAGACTGGCGCAGAAAAGCTGCAAAAGGATATCAAGACATTTACGGATGCAGTAATCAGTGCGTTCACTCTTTTTATCTTTTTGTTGTATCATGCTCAATGTCTATGTCTCTACGTTGTCGTTAGTGCTGTTCACAAATGGAGCAGGTTACGGAGCGCATTCTGCTGCTCTGTTCTCACCTATGGGTGGCGAATATGACTTGCTTGGAAGGCACCCGGATGCCGAGCAAACGGTTCGTAGCATCACAAAATATGAGGCTACCATGGAGGAATTGAGGTCGCTGGTTTCCCCTGAACTGGAATTGATTGAGAGCCGAATCATCGCACCGTTGAAGGAGCTCACGAGCACTCTGAAATTAATCCGGAAGACGATTACGAAGAGAGACCATAAGGTAAGTTGATTGGGAACTGTAAAAAGACCGTCAACATGACATTTGTATGCACAGCTCGTTGACTATGATCGCTTCAACAACTCGCTTACCAAGATGAGAGACAAGAAGGACAAATCTCTAAACGACGAGAAGAATCTGTTCAAGGTATGTTTTATCTTGGTATGTTTTACCCAATCTCATTTGGTTTTCAAGTTGGAACAAGATTTCGAGCAAGCAACGAATGAATATGAATATATCAATAATGCATTGAAAGCAGACCTCCCCCGGTTCATGCAGCTATCCACCCAATTCATAGACCCTTTGTTCAACTCCTTCTTCTACATGACGTACGGCTTATCTGGCTCTACCCTCCATCATGTCCTAACTATCACTACTGCTCAGGTTGAATATATACTACCTTATCCTCGAGAAGATGAATGCCTTTGCAGACGACACCAAATACGATATCACGAATGTTCCCGGTGCTCAGATCCAACAAGACTACGAGAATAAGAGGACCGACGCTTGGGAGGTTATCGAGAATCTCAGCATCATCAAACGAATCGTCTCTGTTTGTGTGTACCGACCTTTCGTTATACCTCTAGTGGATAGTGACGTTTCTCTTCAAAGCTAAACTCGTTCAAGCATCTCGCAGCCAAAACAGTTTGGGCGCTGGCGCCGGCAGCGTTGCAAGCCGATCTCCTTCGATAGGCTCAAACTCTCGTATGCCACCACCTGTTGCGCCGTCATCGTTCAAGAAGGCTCCTCCCCCGCCGTCAGGTGCTTCTACAGCCCATGCACCCCCTCCACCATATTCCCCTGCTTCAAGTGGAAGCGGCGCGTCATCGTTAGCTGCTACTAAGAGGGCGCCTCCCCCGCCTCCCCCATTGAAACCCAAACCCAAACCAGTTCCGCAAGTGCAATATGTTATCGCATTGTACGATTTCCAGGCTCAGGTGAGAGAAGATCTCTTCGTATGATGCTATGGTTTCTTACACGTGTCACGCCAGGCCGACGGAGACCTCTCCTTTAATACTGGTGATCAGATAGAAATTGTTGAACGGACTGCTAACGCAGAAGACTGGTGGACTGGACGACTGCGTGGCCAGCAGGGGGTGTTCCCAGGTATGACTCAACTCGAACATCTCAAGTATTTTTCTCTTATAACCCGCGTACAGGCAATTATGTCCAGGATGCTTGACAACCCTTTGATTAATTCAATAACACGTGATTTGTGCTGGAAATATATGTTTATCATTCGGTTATCAGCGTAGATGGAGTCAATTTGGCCTCTTAGGTCTTGTCGTTCAGTACAGGCATACGAATTTAGCGAGGGGTGCCAGTTATACCAGAAAGCCTTGTATTCCATTTGCTCACGCACTTCTCTCCCTTACACGAGCAAAAAGGACTGGCTGATCTCGAATCTATTTTGAATAAAGCTCCTGTCATGAATTTACAGAGGCAAAATGGTATGAACAATGCTGGAGGATGCTATGTAGGTGAGTAAGTTGAACTACAACGAACGGCTCAATAACAGAGAAGACAACATTAAAGGCATCTAGAGTCGGTTGATGAAACGACGACCCTTTCCACTCTTGTTGTTATTGCCCTTGGTGCTTGCTTTGGCGGTCTGGGAGGCGGCAGCAGCGGAGGTAGCAGCAGCACCCGCGGTGGCAGAGGCCGCGGCTGTCGTGGACGCAGCAGCGGCAGCAGCGGTGGATGCAACAGCGGCAGCACCAGTAGACGCAGCAGCACCATCAGCGGTTGAGGTGAACTGTGTTTGAAGAAAAGTTAGCGGACTTCATAAGGGAGGGTAAATAGACCTTACGTAGATGCAGTCATCTAGGGAACCGTGTTGTGCCACAGGAACAATGGCAGGCTGATGGTTTGCACAGCTGTTAATGGAGCAGAGCCTGTAGGCACCAGCAGGGAGGCCAGAAGTAACATCGGCAGTAAGGGCACCACCAACGGCGGCGTCATTCAAGCCCTTCAAAATGCAGAATGAGCATTCGCTCACGGCGGCAGGGAGAATTAATAAAGCAAATGTACCTTGAAGAAGGCGAACTTCGTGGGGTCCGTTGGGGTGGTCTGGTCAATCGCAGTGAGGGCCTCAACCACGACGTGGGAGTGCCCGATAATGGTGCCGGTTGAGTCCAGCTGCTGGGGAGCAGCAAAGTAGTTCTCCTGAGCGTTGACGAAGTTACCAGTTACCAGATTGTTGATATTCATGGTGATCTTAAATTCGGTGTCGGCGATGACAGTGCCTCCGTTCTTGGGGAAAGTGAACTTGGCTGAGGGCATCTTGCTCACGGAAGGGATGGAACCAATGGGGGCGGGGTTGCAGGAGCCCGTGGTGATCTGCTTGCCGTTGGTGATGGGGAGGTTGCCGAGAAGACAGAAGTTGATGAAGTTGTTTGTCGAGGTGAGCGAGGAAACTTGACCTATAGGGTGTTTAATGAACCTGAACCTATTCAAATATTTGAAAGTGACGAACCTGCTGTAGGGACATCCTGTCCGTCCTTTGCGAAACCCGATGCAATCACTCGAGGGTCCAGCGCTGCAAAAATAACTCAGCGTGGTGTTATTTCAGCGGGGGTAGATATATTTACTGAGTGATGTTTGGGGGTCGCCAGTAGCAGCGGCAGTGGTGTTTGCGGCAGCGGTACTGCTGGCGGCAGCACTAGTGGCAGCAACAGTGGCGGAGGCACTGGCGCTAGCACTGGCCGTGGAGCTTACAGCAGCAATGCTGCTGGAGCCACTGTTACCATTCCTCCCCCCTCCGAAGTTGGAGCCACGCTGCTGACCCTTGTTGAATTGATTTTGACGGAGAGTCAGGCGTGGAACGCTAACAGCGGCAGCTTGGGAGACAAGAGGAACCAGAACAAGGAGGGTTGCGACGGAGAACTTCATGGTGATGGGGAAATAAAGAACGAGACTTCACGGAAGTGGGGTAGAAAGAATGTGTGGGGGCAGGAGCTAAGCTGAGTCTACGATGCCCTCGTGAGCCACAGAATGTACCATGAGTAGATTATTCATGTACGACTTACAGAGAAACGAGATAGCCAGGCAGCACTGCTGCAAAAAAAGAATGGGAAAGGAGAAGGAAAGCGGGACGGAGAGAACGAAGGGACAGTCGCCATCCATCGTTGTGTCGCTTTATATGAGCCTGTCAAGAATTGATCCCAGAGGCACAGAGTGGTACCGCCGCCGGTTGCTACGGGAACATGCGTACTTAAGTATAGACCCGGCAGTCGGAAAAAGGTCCTGTTGTTCAACCTTGACATGACGGTCTCCTCGAGATGGCTGTTGGCTTGTTGGTTGTCTTTATTCAACCAATTGAAGGTCGGTATCAATCTTGGCTTGACAGTTCGGTTGTATATATAAATAAAAGGTAATCCAAGAATAGTAGAGGACGGTGACTTGTCTTGACGACGTATATTTGATAATTGATTTCAAAACTCTGCTCAGAGCTAGAGGGTGATTGTGAAGGGGTTAGCTGGGGCCGGGGACCATCAAACGCAGCGCTGTTGTTGTATGCCTGGACCACATGCTTGTAATTCTTTCTTGCCCGATGCCGACGACAGCAACGCAGGTCAGCAATCAATGCACCCACCATACATATTATAAAGCGCGTAACATGATATCGATGGCTATCGCATAATAATGCTCCTCCACAGACGATGGGCTAAGCATCTCCGATCAATCTGATTGCATCATTGTAGATTAGATCTTAATGAAGCAAAATGATACGACACGCGCGCGACCAAGCTCAAAAGAATTACAATTGGTGCAGGATTGCAGAATTATAGTTTTAGTTTCATCAAATACTATATCACGAATAAAGAAAGGCAAGCCCACCGCCCAAAACGACCATCAACATTTCACTCTTCCCCCCTTTGCCTTCTCTACCGCGCACATAAAGGAAGCTAGAGTGTCGACCTCTTCTCTTCCACTGATCGACGATAGTTCCTTAAAATGTTTCTCAACAATGCCAGCCAACACCACATGGATTTCTTCGATGTCTGCCAATATTGGTGTGCGACTGCGCGACTCGTCCAAAAGTCGTGAACTTCTTCTCCGACTCTGTTCCTTTGGGTCCCGACGCGGCCTATTTGCAGGAGTATTGAGAGACGGGCTAGGTTCATGGGGGGATTGTTGGTGGGAATTTTGGAGGGCTGAGGGGGGTGCAGGATCTTCCGCCGTCATGGGCGATGGGTACACATGCGGCACGATGTCGTGTTGGACGAGATATTTGTAGAGCACTGGTGTTGGCAATTTTACGAATTCCACCTATGTAGGGGGCATATCAGTGTCAGGCAAAGCGGCGCTTAGATAGGTATGGCCTGGCAGGCTCAGTTGAGGCTACGTACCAAGGACGTTTTTGACTCCGCGTCAACGCCATCTCTTCGTGCGCTTGCAGCTGAGGTTGTGGAAATTGCCTCGACTCTCTTGCGCTTGCCCCTCGGCTCTCCCTCTGCCTTGTCTACCGCGTGTCTTTTAGCCCCCGCACCACTACCCGAGGCTACCGGTGCGAAATACGACGCGTCGTCGTTAGGTTTTCTACGTGCTTGAGGGCGTGAACGAGAGCCAGAGGCAGATTTCTGAGGTGCCGAGACGGACATGAGGTGGCAATATTGATGAGAGTTGAGCAGCACACTTGACAATGACAAGCTGTAGGTTGTCCGGCTACATAATTTCTCCGGCAACTTTCCACAATTTCCAAATTTGATAATTATCAGATTCTTACTTGCCTACTCTGTACCACCACGATACCAGCTTGCTGTCGAGCTGATCCACACTTCACGGACGTGCGTTGATATACATAGTATCTCGCCACCCCCTCTAATCGTTTGATATCTCCAAATTCCAATAAATCGGGAATCCCACTCAGGAGTCGAGTCATTCACAACTTTCTCTTGACCACCACCATCTCCAGAAATGTCTACCTTTGGCAAACTTTTCCGCGTCACCACCTATGGAGAGAGCCATTGCGCCTCCGTTGGCGCGATCATTGACGGATGCCCACCCGTGTGTTCTGTGTCTGCACCCAGTCGTCGACATCCCGCTCACATCATATCTCAGGGCATGGAACTGACTGCTGCAGATATCCAGGTGCAACTCAGCCGCCGAAGGCCTGGCCAGAGCAACCTCACCACTCCCGTCCGTCACTTTCAGATTGTTCAGACCTTTCATCGAAATCTAACCGCAGTTTTAGCGAGACGAGAAAGATCTCGTGTATCTGCAATCGGGCACAGAGCGTGGTACCACTCTAGGCACACCCATTGGACTCTTGGTGAAAAATGAGGACCAGCGTCCGCACGATTACTCCGAGACCGATCTTTATCCTCGGCCGAGCCACGCCGATTACACTTACTTGGAAAAGTACGGGATCAAGGCAAGCAGCGGTGGAGGACGCAGCAGCGCACGCGAAACGATTGGTTTGCTATGCGTAATACTCACTATCCATTATCTTGCTAATTTTGTACCCTAGGTCGTGTCGCTGCAGGCGCGATTGCAGAGAAATACTTAAAACTTGCCTACGGGATCGAAATTGTTGCCTTTGTAACATCGGTCGGCAAGATTCACCTGCCTGAAAATGTTGCCCCTCCCTCGCTAGTGCCCTCTGGAAATGAGGATGAGGACGACGTTCAGGATGCACTCTCCGAAGAGTTCCGTCACCTCCTCAAGACGATTACTCGAGAGGAGGTCGACAAATACACAACTAGGTGCCCTCACCCTGAGACCTCCGAACGTATGACTCAGGTACGCCACCGATGCCGCATTTTGCTGCTTTCAATCATTCATGCCTCCTTCAGCGGATCATCCGTGCTAAGGATGCCCAAGACTCGATCGGTGGAACCGTGACCTGCGTTATCCGCGGCGTCCCCTCTGGCCTCGGCGAGCCTGTTTTCGACAAGTTCGAAGCCACTCTTGGCCATGCGATGTTGTCCATTCCAGCTACAAAGGCCTTTGAGATCGGATCGGGTTTCAAGGGGACCGAGGTTCCAGGTAGCAAGCACAATGATCCCTTCGTGCGTCGCGCGGATGGAAAGCTTGGAACCACCACAAACTGGAGTGGAGGTATTCAGGGTGGTATCACCAATGGGGAAGACATCTACTTCCGGTGAGTACATCATCCAAGTCGTAGCTCAACATCATTGCTGATCAGAGCTCTCCATCAGTATTGGGTTCAAGTCACCAGCGACGATTAGCCAGGGTCAGCAGACTGCTAAGTATGATGGGACTCCTGGTGAACTGGCCGCGAGGGGTCGTCATGATCCCTGTGTCGTGCCTCGAGCAGTTCCCATCGTAGAAGCCATGGCTGCGCTGGTAGTCATGGACCAACTTCTCATTCAGAACTCGCGCACAACCGCAGCAAGCCTTCTTCCCGAAATCACGACGCTTCCGCCTTCGATGAAGCAACCCAAGGCATGATGCGAACTAGGAACTTGTGACGGTATATTTACAATCTATACGGGGGGCTCGTGATCCACATAGTCATAAGTTATCGTCTCATTCGTAATGATTACAGTCTATTTCCCATAATCCAGAAAAGAAAAAAACTTGGCATGGAATAAGGATCCCCTCAACCTGAAGGTTATTCTGCGTCAGACTCGTCTAGACATCGACAACAGACGAGCGGCTCAAGCTGCCACCACCACCACTAGCAGGAAGACAAACACGGTGATGAGCCGGGGTCGCATTACAAGAGCAATTAAAACGCACATGGTGGTTAAGTAGCCTCCTCGGCATTGCCCCAAACACCTCGTCGATCTCTCGCGCTCGGGATGCTCGTAAATCTTCCTCTGGATCGGAATCGAACATGTCATCTATACTTTGGCCACATGAGGGAATGGTAGGAGATTGTATGCGAGGTCGTAGGAGTGGGGTGTGCTCACAAGGCACAGCGTGATCATCGAGCTGCTTTTTACGTCGGCGATCTCGCGCTGAGCCTCGGCGGTGCGACTTCCGCGATAGAAGGGCTACGCGCTGGCCAAGTGGGCCCCAACCAGGCTTGTCTGATTCGTCGTCGGTGCGTGAATGAAGGGGTGCGGATATAGAAGAGCAGGGCGAGCTGGAAACCGAGGAGGTGGGGGTCAAGGTCAAGGTACGATTGAAATCGGCCAATACAGCACTTGTGTGGCGATGTCGATTGATCCCCGAGGTTATACGAACTCGAGGACGGAAGTGGACGTGATTGGGGCGAGGAGATGCTTCCACATCAGTACTTTCGATGGCAGAGTGAAAGGGGTCAGTCAGAGTTGATGTTTGCAGCCCTCTAGAACTGGTCGGCGTGCTTGCGACGGTTTTGGAAGACGTTGAGCCGTTAGCTTGGACATTTATGGCATTGGGGGCCGGGGATGCGAGCAACGCGTTATGCTGCTTAACGTTTTCACAAGTTAGGGAACTTGAGTTACTTGAATCGCTACTATTTGGCCGGGTTCGTCGTAAAAGAGAAGGTGGTAGAGTTGACTTGACTGGTCAAGGTCAGAAATAGAAATGATAGCGATATATGTATGGGCAAATACATACATGATGAAGCTCCGGTGGACATATCATGCATGGCACTACGCCTTCACGAGATACTCAATAGCTCTATCACGGCGAGACGAGATGAGGGAAGGAAGAGGAGATGGAACCATCCCTGGATTCTTTAAGTACATTACAGATCTAATATAGAGGGATCATTAGTGACACCTTTGACGTGGGAACCTTCATCGGCAACTTCCATTATACCTCCGCTAAGATTTCTGTGATCGCACGCTCAACAAGTTCCGCGTTAAAACTGGTCGTGTGCCCGTCTGTGCCTGCGATCTCCACGCATCTCACCCCAAATCCCTGTAAAAGAACCTCGTTACGACTTCGAAGGATGGAAAGCGTACTTCTCACCGTAACACGCCCCACGTCCACCTGGACGCTCGTGCCCTTCAGATAGACCAAATGCGTCAGGAACGCAGAGATAGGGTATGTCGTGTTGGCATTCCCGAGACCGTAGGACTGTGTCTGATAAGTTCCGTTTAATGTCCGAGACATGGCACTATAAAAATTGAAGCTTCAGTGGCACGATTACTTCAATCTTGTCTAACACCCTACTGAATGTAATCCGCCGCGGCATAGCCTTCCGTCTCCCGGTCGTTGGTCGAGTTCACTGAACGTGCGTCAGGCATCTGGATAAAGTGAGTACAGTGAAACGTACAAAGTAATATTTTTGCTCGCAGAGATGCAGACCGCGCAATGCCCGCGGCCACGCCCCGCAGAGCTAAACATGGAATGATGCTATCGAGATTCAACCGTACTGAGCCTGGAAATCATCGCAAGACTTCATACCTTGTCCATAATGAACCACAAGAGTAAACCAAAATATCTTTAGAGGAAAGAGCCGATAGATACTCTGAGTTTGCAGGTGGATGGATCTCAATCCCATAGGCGTTGATGTAGAACAATCCTTTGGGAAGCTCCTAAGCTTCACTGGTCATGGGCAGAAGACCCAAACGCACTGGATATCCGCGATCCCAACGGCTCGTATTCCGACTTGGAAGTTGATTCGAACATCATGTTCTGCCGTTGAGATATGAATTCCCCCATCCCATCCACAGGAGACATAGCGTCCGAGTCAGATATTGTGACTTCAACAGTCCCTTGATCGCGTGACACAGGATGTGAGATTTCACATTGTCCCACAAGCCTTCTTCCATCGTCCTGGGATTGGGAAGGTGAACCAATCAGCACCGGCAGAATGAGAGGAGACCGGAAAAACATACAAGCTCAGCAGCGATAGTGACGGTGTGATTGGTGACTATCACTGGAAGTATATTTGCCTGCACACGTTCGTTCTGTAAGCTCATTCGAAGCTCGAGGCAAGGCTGCGAGAGACCTGGCTATTGGTGATGGAGGAGAACAAAAATATTGCTGATGGAAGGGAACGGAAGAATCCCTGGGCGGCGGCCAAGAAGTAATTCCCGATGCTACGTCGTTATAATATCATCATCAACTAGGACGAAATGCAATTCCGGACACACCTTCCATTGCGAAAATCAAAGTTCTTATGGGCCCTTTTCAGTAGTTCGCTTTCGAAGTAGACCAAGAATCCTAGGTATATGATGGTTAAGAAGTTGGAAACCCACTCCACAAACAGGGATGCAGTCGATACCACGAATAGTCTCCTTCCGGTCCGCAGGTATGCCAATCCACAAGGAGTTGCGGCCTTCGACGATTTCTCTCCATTCATCCCTAGCGTCTCGCTCAGTGCATTGGACAGGTAGGCGGTATGAAAGCAGGCGGCGGATGGCATCCAAAGGAGTTCCCCGGGCAGCGTATGGAATCAGGCGTATCAGCCTCGACCGAATATCACCTGAAAAGTCGTTTGAGTCTAACCTACTCCTAAATTACAGAAGACTCTTGAACTAACCAATGGAAGGCCCGCCAAGCACACGAATGATCTCGCTGGAGGAGCCACCGTCATCAGAAACTGGCAAGACATAGCTGGCATTGTTGAATGCTGAGCAGATCACGTTTCCGCCGGTGCCACCAGATATTACAACGAATGATGGAGACGTCTTAGATTCGTTATATGTCGGTTCGCCTATTTCATGTGGCTTGTGACGGACAGTGTCATTCGCCGTTCTCTGGGTTGGTAGGTCGAATATCGATGATCCAGGACTGTCAAGCCCCTGAGGAGTCCTGGTGGCTGGAATATTTAGAGCATAAGACGCGTCCTGTTGTATGTTTAGAGGCATGCCAGCTGCAGTAGCTGCTGAGGAAACAAGTCAGGGCTTTTCAACATGCTAAAAATAAGGTGATCTTGCCGAGTGATTAGCTGGTGTTGCCTTGACTCCGGTGGTTCCAACTGAACGTTGAACTTGTGGGGTTGGACTATCTTCTCGTTAGTACTACCTCAAGGCCTCACTGTTTGAGTGGCGGATATCTGGACATTCTATAAGTAATCAGAGCCTCCTGGTTCTCTCACTTGAAACCTCTCGACCACGATGCCCAAGCCTTTCCCGGCGCTCCCAGGATTCTACTATTACTTCTTCCTCTACCTAGAACCTCGTCAGTTCGGTCTAGTGATGCATTCCTTGGCCAGATAATAAAGCTCGAGATAATCACTACAGTGTCAACAGTTGCCCCCATGCTGACGTGCTTGTTGTACCCCGGACCTGCCTGGTTCTATCATGAGCTCGTCCCCTCTACGATTCCTCCACCTGCCACCATGGTAGGAATGGCAGACCGAGCTATCGTGGCTGTGTGGCAACTGTCAAACAGTCAGTCCTTGTCTTTCTCGACTCGTGTGTCAAACTAAATCCTCGATCCAGCATACATGCTCCTAGCGCTTTTACAATCTTTTGGCTTTCGTGCGATCAGGGATACCTTGCCAGACAATCCCATTGCACAAGAGCATATTCTAGGGTCCCTCATGATGTGCCTTGCCTTCGCTGACGTGAGTTCTGCTCCTATCTATGCTCTGTAACAGACGTGATCCCCCATTTTCAAGGTGACCCAGTATGTTGCTCAATAAATAGTTCCGAGTGAGGCGCGAGATACTAACGCCCTTGGGTAGTATCGCTGTTAGTCTTATCGCAGCACCAAAGGATATCAGATTCGACATTTCGCGTTGGAATGGAATGTCGCATGGCAATATTACATTTGTGGTTGTGCTGTGCCTTACCAGGTATGAGTCATTTGGGTCTGCTTTGTGTAAGGTCTATCTTAAAATGCACAACAAGATTGGCATGGTTCGCAGGAATCGGACGTACCCGTTATCATTCGGGGAAAGCCAACATCAAGAAGACTCTCTAGTTCGCCGCGACCCAGGACAAGGTGCAATCAATCTATAACAATTGGATACTGTGTTTTTCACACTTTTAAAGTCTGTCCATGAACCCGTTATATATAAAATCAAGTTTCTACTGTTCAGATGGAGACGGGATATATTCTACTTAACTGTTTCTGGCAATGGGGTGTATAATGGTACAACTGCTCTGCTACAGTAATCCTACGAAACATTGACCACGGCAAATTGTCTTGGAATCGGTCGGGGAGGTTGAGGCGGTAGAGCATCTGGGGTATCCGACGAGAAGTCATAATAACTTGACATTTCTACGTCAGAGACGTCAAAGCGTGGGGGGATATCATCGGCCTCTCGTTGTGTTCGTCGCTGCCACTCTATTATAGAAAGTGGTTGGTTCTGTTCATTACGAGGGTCCAGCGATGGGGTGGGGGTGGTTTCCCTGTTTGGTTGTAGGGGCCGCGTTGAGTCGGGACGTGAAGGGAGTGGATGTATTGGGAGCACGGTGGTGACCGGCGGGGGACGGCGGAGGTGAAGAGACCCGGAGTCATTGTGATCCACTACCATTGACTCAACCAGAAGATCGGGGTTGAAGGAAAATCGGCTCCTTATTCCACTACTTGGGCTGTGCCACCAACCTCTCACCCAAGCGACGGGATTTGCTCCCGGAAATCTCCGTGGAGGAGGGGGAGGGCTGGAAAGATCTAGGGATGCTTTTTTTTCGAAATCTCTTTGACGGTGCCAAAGGAAAGCTACCAAGGCAAGGAGAATAAACCCTATAGGCCCAAGGACACCGCCGACAATTTTTCCGCTGGAATCGACATGAGATAGGTCACTGTTACTTCTGGATGCAGCTGCACTAGACGCGGAACCTGCAATTGTAGTCGATCCAGGCTGAGAAGTCGCTGCCCTGGCTGGCGGTGTCTTCAAGCCGTTTTCGTAACTATTAGTGGTATAATCAGCTACACCAGGAGCGCATGAATGTCGTTTGCCTACGTATAGACGATATAGTCAAGGAGCACACGCGATCTGATCCCGCCGATGTGCCCATTTTGTAAGGTGAGTGTGTGGTTACCTTGCGGCAAGGATTGATTGCTAAAAACGAGAGAGTTGTACTCGAAAGTCCCGTCCCCAGTAGGTGCTCTGTTGAAAAATCCTGCTTCCAGTGAATCGATAAGAAAAGTCAAGTTCATATGCCCGCTGAAACAAGAGATCAGAAAGCTGCAAGGTCAAGTTAATTGCAGACTTGCTCAGGGGCTGATTCTGTATTGGCGATGATGCAGTATACATAAACTGCAGAACCTGGAATTTATGAGTAAAATATCCGTTCAAAACAGCTCTGGCATACCATAAAACGGGATTGAGGCGAGCAACTGTACCGTGTCGTTAGGTGATTGGTTCTATCAGAGTTCAAAGGTCGTCGCGACTTGTATAACGAATGACGTACAGTTGTACTGCTGTGCCAGGTGCCTTCGAGATAGAATAGAATTCGTAAACGATAACAGGTTTTACTACAAGAACGTACCATCGTGAGCCATGCTCCGGTTCAGCTCACTGGTGACTTTGCATGAAGTGCATGTGGGGCCGTCGTGCCATTGGTTTGCAGGAAGGTATGTAAAGTGCATTCCAGTTTCGGAGTCCCCAAGAGTGTCGTCGACCGTGACATTGACGAGGAACGCGAGGCATGCTGAAAGCAAGGAGTGAAATATGACCAGCCATAGAATTTGGCGCATGGTAAAAAATTACTGAAAAGAAAGAGTGGAGGAGGACTAAAGTAGTAAATAACAGTACCGATAACTTCGAACAGACGAAAGCATATAGAAAGCAGAAACGACGGGAAGTTGGGGCGACGAAACCAAGGACTTTAAAGTATCAAGTGAGATATGTCAGGCTGGGAAAACCTTTGCCACCCAGGTTCGGACGCTCTTACATATACTTATATCTGCATCAATATTTGATATTGTCGCCAGCTAAGCTGGTCGTCACCTTGGTCGACAGTTGATGCCACTGATGGACCCTTGATGATTATAATCCATTACGTAATTCTCGAAGTCATAAATTTCCTCAACCGCCGACGACAAGGTCTGGCACACTTGCTTGACTGTCCACAGCATCGCGTACATCATTCTGTTGGACGCCTCTACTAGGATTAACAAGTCGAAATGTCGTCCGAGGATATTGCTGAAGAGATTCGGAGCAGCTTTCCTGGAACGGAGGAGGTCATTGTGCAATATCTCTCGGGATATCTCGTGGACGACGCTGGAGAAGAAGAAGATGTACTGCAGGTTGCGCACCTCATTCTGTCATCTCTTGCCGGGGATAGAGCAGATATCCTCGAAAATCTCATGCTAAAACTTGGAGATCTCTTAGAGGAGCAATTGAATGCTCGCCTAAAGAACAGATCCAACCCCAAGCTGTTGAAACTGGACAAAGTCATGGACATGAGCAAAGCCCAGATATCAAGTACTATCGCGCTTTCCGAGGGTGTGGATCTCGAATCCATCAACAAGGGGAAGTGCGTACGCAACACTTGTATCTTTCTACGTAGTCTGATTAGAAACAACCTTAAAGAGCATCTCGAGTCGACGTGAAGAAACTTGAGAAGCAGGAGGCTAAACTCAGAGTCAGAGACCAATGTGAATCCTTTCAAGTTGTATTCTTATTGATCCTGCTCTAGGCAAAAATTGAGAAGCGGTCCAAGAGAGATCTGTACGAAGGCTCAAAACTGTTGGATGCTCATCGAAAACAGGTTGCGTTAATTGTGTTATCAATTGTATTTTTATTGACCCTATCAACATAGCAATCATACGAAGAAATGTTCATGAAAGTTCGTGAATTAATCTTGATGACAGTCGAACATTCCCTCACCTTTAATGCCAGATCAATCCATTGGAGGCCAGTGCCTCAGCTAAACAGAAGAGCAAAGACATACATCTGCCTTCGATTGATGTCAGCTTCAGTTCAAATCGTATCTTGTGCGCACCACCTCAGTTACATCAAGTTCCTGCGTACTCATCAGTCACAGGTCGGGTGCTACACTTACACTTGCGCATGGTCGCCGGTATGGTCTCATTGGACGGAACGGTAAGCTATTATGAACTTTCATTCCATTCCCAACCTCAATCCGACCTTTCACAGGTGTTGGTAAATCGACTCTCTTGCGCCATATTGCAATGCGAGAAGTTCCGATCCCTGCTCATATTAGTATTTTGTTTGTGGAACAAGAGGTATGCATATTCGGCGTGATCATTCAACCATATTTATTTCGTTTCAGATTGTTGGTGATGACACCACTGCTCTAGAGTCGGTCCTCAAGGCCGATGTTTGGCGGGACCACTTGCTAAAGGAGGAAGTTCAATTAAATGCAAAGCTTGCTGAACTGGAATCAGAAGGCGATGAGAAGAGGTTCGAAGATGCTCGGGAGGAGCTTTCTGCGCGGTTGACGGAGACCCATGCACGACTCTCCGATATGGATGCTGCGAGTGGGCCTGCTCGTGCTGCTGCCCTACTTGCAGGTAAGTCCTATTGCAGTTTTTTCAATCTCTCTGTTGATCCCCGCTTTGTGAAGGTTTGGGCTTCGACGAAAAAGATCAAGCAAGGCCGACAAAGTCTTTCAGTGGTGGATGGCGGTATGATTTATACCTGTAGAAAGCTGGCTGGAACCTCATAATCCCTTCAGGATGCGACTTGCTTTGGCACGAGCCCTCTTTGTCAAGGTATGCCAACCGAGCTGTACCACTGAGGATGCCCCCTCAACGTTCTTTGTTTATAGCCCTCTCTGCTTCTTCTCGACGAGCCTTCCAATCATAGTGCGTTCTTGATGTTGCTCAGGAAGATTTAATAATATCGATTAACATCTCTTGACAGTCGATCTCAATGCTCTGGCCTGGTTAGAAGATTATCTCCAAACCTGGCCCGGAACTCTTCTCGTCGTGTGAGCATCGTGTGGTTTTTGCTCTTGCATTGACTCATTCTTCTCCAAGATCTCACGACCGAGCGTTCCTGTATGTTTCCTCTTGCTCTTGGTTTGCTGCGAAACGTTTCTCAAACTGAATCAGGGATGCCATTGCCACGGATATTGTGCACCAGCACTCTGGACGACTAGACTACTACAAAGGGCACGTGCATTATCGCAGAACCCAGCATGCTCATACTAACCATGTTTTGGGTTTCAGAAACTTTACTCAATTCTACTCTACCAAGTCGGAACGCGATCGCAATCTCCGGAAGGAATATGATACACAAATGGAATACCGGAAACATCTCCAGGCGTTTATTGACCGCTGGAGGTACAATGCCAACCGCGGTAGGTCGGGAATGGGATTGAACCTTGGATGCCGGCTGACGTCCTTTCAGCTGCTCAGGCTCAGATGAAAATCAAAATCCTTGAGAAAGTTCGTTCACTCTTATGCCCTATAAACCTCGCTGTATAACAATACCTCAGTTGCCCGACCTGGAGCCTCCCGAACAAGAAGAAACCGAACAATTCAAGTGCGTTTGTGGCCACTTTTCGCATTGCATTTTGCCTTGACCGGATCATAGGTTCCCCGATACCGAAAAGATATCGCCGCCACTGCTACAGATGTCTGAGGTCACATTTGGTTACACTCCTGAAAAGATTATCTTGAAAGACGTGTATATCGATGTCGGGCTGGATTCTCGGATAGCCATGGTCGGAGCCAACGGTGCCGGAAAGTCTACACTGTGAGTTCATTCAATCTGCATTCAAATTTAGTGCCCAATTTCTCTGACATGCATTTCATAGTATCAAGATCTTGACCGGAGAGCTGAATCCAATGGCTGGTCACGTAACGCGTAATGGGCGTCTCCGCATGTGCGTTTCCTTGATTCAATTTCTCCTCCAAAACGCTTAATCTTGTTTACTCTCACTATAGTGGATACTTCGCGCAGCACCACGTAGACTCGCTGATTCCAACGATGACACCTGTTCAATTCTTGGCCTCCAAGTTCCCTGGTAAGACGGAGCAAGATTACAGAGGACATCTAGGAAATTTCCAGATCAGTGGAATGACCGGGTAAGTATTCTTTGAGCAAAAATGAATGTCAAGACTGACAACTCCGTAGTATGCAGTTGATTGGAACTCTGAGTGGAGGTCAAAAATCGCGTGTAGCGTTCGCTGTCCTGTCACTTCAGCAGCCTCATATCCTTCTGCTCGATGAGGTATGAAACACCCAGCAGGTTTCTGATTGAAATTCACTTTGATTGTACAGCCTACCAATCACTTGGATATTGAGGTCTGTGCTCAAATGACATATAGTTCCAAATAACAGAGTCCTGACTTGAATCATGTTTCTAGGGTCTTGATGCGCTTATGGCGGCGCTCCAGAAATGGAACGGAGGGGTCATCATCATCTCTCACGACGAACGATTCATCACGACCGTCGCCAAAGAAGTCCGTGTCATTTATCTGCTGCCATGCGTATACTGAATTCGGCGCTGTCCTGATAGCTGTGGGTTTGCGGAGATCAAACAGTCATCAAGTTCAAAGGCGATGTTCAGGCGTATAAGGTTAGCCTCAACTACTCTCATTCCTTGGCCGCCCTCTGATACCGTCATTCAGAGCTTGATCGTCAACAACATCAAAACGAAACCCTGATCATCTTTGAGGAGGTGAATGGAAAAGTCCGGATAGAATTACAACATATCAGTACAAGCCTGTGGTTACTGCTAGCTTGTCCATTGGCATCAACAGTCCGTATTCTCTGGTATAAATACAGTTTTAGGTGGAACGCCCAAATCGGCGTAAACTCAGCGAGGCTTAGTGGTTGGAAACAGCCGTGACTCCAGCCGCACTAAAACCATGTCAGGCTTTCGGTTGTAGTTGAACTCTATATCTTACGGCAAAGACACAGGCTTCTCTACATCGTCAGGTTTGATCTTCAAAACCTGGGTCCCCTACGCCATCGAACGCGTCAGACATATCACGATGGGGCCAAGTGAAGTGGCGATACGAACGTCCTTTAATCGCGTCGCGTCCAACACCGTCCCGTACCTTATCTGAGCATCAGCTGTCCAGAAGAACACACGGCTCCCAGTCCACTCCTTTTCGTTGCTCTCCGTCTGAATAAGCTGTTAAGGAAACAATATAGATTGCGGTAACGCGCGGTGTTGCGGACCTTATTTGACATAGTATGTGTGAAGAGGAGATAGAGGAAAGTACAGAGTTTGGATGGTATTAAGGTTAAGCGATGCTCTCTACAGTTAAGAGGAATTCTTGCAGTAGGTTTGATGGTGAATACGTGCATCTATAGTACACGAGATTATGTAAAAGAGGGTTGATACTCTTATAGCTAGAACTTCACGCGTTCACGTCTCAAGGACGCGGAAGTCCGCGACGCGTAAACGCGTGCTGTCACGTGCCCCTGTTGTCCAACCCCTTGTTCATCTCGGTTTTGTTCCTTCATCCACCCTCCCTCGCGATGAGCTCGTCTGAAGGCGAGAATTTTGATCTGAATAATGTATCCGGCTCAGAATCGGACGACTACGCTCCTGTGGCGAAGGTATGTGCCGTTACCTGTTCGTTTTTTCACGCGTAAGCAACGTGTAACCACAGAGCAAAGTAACGGCAAAGCCCAAGGCTGCTGCAAAGGCTCCAGTAAAGCCAAAGTCTACTACTATAAAGGCTGCCGCAAAACCTAAAGCTGCTCCTAAGAAGAGAGTACTTGTCGACCACGACGAGAATGAAGATGATAGTGCTATGGAAGAGGTTAAGGACGCGTCGGATGATGAAGCGGCCTCCATACCCCTCAAAGAGGGTCCCCCAGGGAAGAAGAAGACAGCGTCGGAGACATATGTCAAGGTTCGTTTGGCAACGAACTCGCGAATTCAAATTTCGACCTTGACATGACCATGTCTAGCTATCTCAACTAGAACATATCATGAAACGTCCCGACACATACATTGGGAGTATTGAAACCATCACACAGCCCATGTGGACTTACGATGTGGACACCAAACGCATGGTTTACCGGGACACCAAGTACGTCCCGGGTTTCCTGAAGATCGTCGATGAAATCCTCGTCAACGCTGCTGACAATAAGGTCAGTGCTTGATTTAAATCCCAATATATGATGTCATTAATTTCCTATAGATTAACGATGAGAATATGGACACTCTGAAAGTCACGATTGACATCGAGGATTGCACTATATCTGTGTACAACAACGGCAGAGGAATTCCCATCGAAATACATTCCAAGGAGAAAATATACATCCCGGAGCTCATATTCGGGCATCTCCTTGCAGGTTCTAACTACGACGACAACGAAAAGAAACTTGTCGGTGGACGCAATGGTTACGGTGCCAAACTCGCCAATATCTTCTCCCATGAATTTACACTCGAGACTGCGGACAAAAATACCCAACAGAAGTATAAGCAGACCTGGACAAAGAACATGAGCGTATGTGGAAAGGCCAAAATTACCAAGAACGCGAAAGGCGAGGAATGGACACGCGTTACATTCCGACCAGATCTCGGACGCTTCGGAATGGACAAGATTGACGATGACACTGCAGGTCTTCTTCGCAAGCGTGTTTTCGACATGGCTGGTACCGTAAAAAATATTAAGGTCTTCCTCAACGACGAGCGGCTGAAGATCAAGAACTTCAAGCAATACGTGGAGTTATATCTGCAGTCCAGTCAGGAAACAGCTGCAGAAAACTCAGGTGGAGCGGCAGTTGCGAAAACCACTTTCGTCCATGAACAGCTTGGACCTCGTTGGGAAGTTGCTTTCGCTGTCTCTGAAGGCTCCTTCCAACACGTCTCTTTTGCCAATTCCATCGCAACCACGAAGGGTGGGACTCACGTAGCCGCCATCGCGGATTCGATCGCAAAACGGTTGATCGAAGCGATCCAAAAGAAGAACAAGGCAGCGACGGTCAAACCGGCGCAGGTCAAGAACCACATGTGGATCTTCGTCAACGCCCTCATCGAGAACCCAACTTTCGACAGTCAATCGAAAGAAACTATGACTCTTCCTGCCTCGAAATTCGGCACCAAACCACAACTTAGCGAAGACTTCATGAAGAAAGGTGAATAGTCCATCTGTAAACCGTGTTTTTCTTTTGCTGATAACCTTTGGACAGTCAACAAAACGACCATAATTGATCACATTTTGAATTGGGCGAAGTTCAAGGCTGATCAACAGAGTAAGAAAACTGATGGCGCGAAACGTAACAGGTAAGCAGTGCATTTCTCGTCACTAACTGGCAGTCCTGATATTTTATAACAGGTTGACGGGTTTGACTAAACTCTCGGATGCAAATAATGCGGGCACGAAGCAAGCAAAGGATTGTACTTTGATTTTGACTGAAGGAGACTCTGCCAAAGCTCTTGCTGTTGCGGGCCTTGGTGTAGTTGGAAGGGACTATTTTGGTGCCTTTCCCCTCCGCGGCAAGCTTCTCAATGTTCGCGAGGCAAAGCACGAGCAGATCATGAAGAACGAGGAAATCCAGAACATCAAGAAAATCATGGGCCTGCAGCACAACAAAGACTATTCGAATACATCTAGCCTGCGATACGGTCGCCTCATGATCATGACGGATCAAGTCTGTCTTCATCTTTGATACCGAGCGTATACTGACGCAAGCGCATTATTAGGATCACGACGGGTCCCATATCAAGGGTCTCCTTATTAACTTCTTGGACCATTTCTATCCCTCGCTCCTAAAGCTTCCTGAATTCTTGGTTGAGTTTGTCACACCTATTGTTCGAGTAGGTTGTCTTTACGCCTTTGACTATTGGTTTCCTCATCAATTACAAAGGTGACGAAAGGAAAGCAAAAAATCGATTTCTTCACCCTTCCAGAATTTGAACAGTGGTTGGAGAACACCGAAGGTTCCGACAAGTGGGTATCCAAATACTACAAGGTGGCGCACTTACATATATCATCTTGTCCTGGACCTGCTGACCCCCATTGTAGGGTTTGGGAACGAGTACCGATGCGGACGCACGAGATTACTTCAGCAATATGCAGAAGCATATGATACCCTTTGCTACCACTCAAGACGGCGACAGGGAACTCATCGATCTCGCCTTCAGCAAAAAGAAGGCGGACGAGAGGAAGGAGTGGTTGCGTCAGTTCAAGGTATGTAGACTATTTGACCGTTCAATGCGACTAAACCGCTGATTATTCATTCACTATCAGCCCGGGACATATCTAAATCATAACACGGACGAGATCCCGTTCTCAGAATTCATCAACAAGGAGCTGATTCTCTTTTCCATGGCGGATAACATTCGCTCCATTCCCTGCGTCGCAGACGGGCTAAAGCCTGGTCAGAGAAAAGTTATCTGGGCTTGTTTCAAACGTAAGATGAAGAAAGAACTCAAGGTATACCCTCTGATTTTGCACATCTATGAAGTCTCATCACGATGGCTAGGTTGCCCAACTTGTAGGTTATATCTCAGAGCAAGCGGCATACCATCACGGCGAAGTCAGTCTTGCGCAAACGATTGTCAACCTTGCACAGAATTTCGTTGGAAGTAACAATGTCAGCTTGCTGGACCCGAAGGGTCAGTACGGTACGCGAGAGCAGGGAGGGAAAAACCATGCCTCTCCGAGGTATATTTACACGCAGCCCACGGCCTTTTCCAAGGCCGTTTTCAAAGCAGCCGACGAGGCGTTACTAGCCATTCAGAGGGATGATGGCAATATTATCGAGCCCGAATGGTACATGCCAGTGATCCCCATGATTTTGGTTAACGGTGCAGAAGGTATCGGTACAGGTGTGTTGTTGCGTCGCCATAGAGTGACGTTTACTAACCATGAATACAGGTTGGAGCACCAATATCCCGTGTTATAACCCAACCGACATTGTAGCAAACCTTCGTCGTCTCATGGAGGGAGAGGAGCTGGTCCCCATGACGCCTTGGTGGCGCGGATTCAAGGGCGAGATCAAGCTGGTGGCTAAACAGAAGTACGAGTTGACTGGTGTTGTGACGAAGTTGAACGATACCACCGTCGAAATCACTGAACTTCCTATCCACTTGTGGACCGAGAAGTACAAGGAATTCCTAGAGACCTTGATTACTGGGGAGAAAGACACCCCGGGTACGGTCAAGGTATCTTCACTTCCATCTGCACAACGAAACTTTATCCTGAACATTCGCTAGGATTACAAAGAACATCACGACAACATGAACGTCCACTTTGTCGTCTCGATGGCCGCCAAGGATCTTGAAAATGCTGAGAAGCAGGGCCTGGTCGAATTCTTCAAGCTTTCCAACAAACTCAGCACCAGCAACATGATGTGCTTCGACTTCGAGGGCAAAATCCACAAGTACGAGTCCCCGGAGGAGATTATCGAGGCGTTCTACCCAATGAGGCTGGCATATTACCAGAAGCGCAAGGTGGGTACATAAATCCTCTTTGTTAATTGAGCCATCCTAAATCTCTTCCATTCAGGACCATCTCGCAAATGAGATCCAGTCTGCGTTCGAAAAACTCACGAACCAAGCCAGATTCATTCAGATGATTGTCGAAAAGCAGTTGGTTGTATCGAATCGCAAGAAGACTGAGATCGTCCTGGACTTGCGTAAACACGAGTTCCGGCCATTCCCTAAAGTTTCCAGCGCAAAGAAGGCCGGCGAAAATATGGACGCTCAAGAAGATGAGGATGAGGAAGAAGATCAAGATGAGGACGACGAGGAGGAGGCTCGTAGTAGCGCGAAAAATAAGGGCAAAGGCAAGACGGAGGGTGATTCTACAGATTACGACTACCTATTGGGAATGCCCATCTACAGCTTGACCAAGGAGAAGATCGCCAAGCTGAAACTTCAGGCTGAGGAGAAGGAGAAGGAACTCCTCGATTTGCTTGCCAAGTCGCCGAAATCACTGTGGAATACGGACTTGGATCATCTCCTCGTGGAATGGGACGTGCGTCCTGAATTTTCTTTGCTGACTGGTTATCGCTGACTCCTAATGTGACACTATAGGCCAATTGCAAGGAGTGGGTTGAGGCTTCGACGGCTGGTGCAAGTAACAAGAAGGGCAAGCGAAACCAGGCTGTCTTGCAGACTCGGAAATCCATCGGCGGCGGTGCGCGCGGCTCAGATGACGATGAAGACTTCAGGCCCACCAAGGCTCCTGCGAAACGTAAGCCGGTTGGGGAGTCAAGTCGAGCAAAACCTGCTGCGAAAAAGCCCAAGAAGGATGACGACGACGACGACGACGACGTGGAAAATGCTCCTGCGCCGAAACCAAAACCTGCTGCAAAAAAGCCGAAGAAAGATGATGATGACGACGTGGAAATGAACGATGTTCCGGCACCGAAGCCGAAACCTGCAGCTCTCAAACGCAAAGCGGCGGAAAAGAAGCCTATCAAATTTGACTCGGATGACGACGACGACATTGAATTGATTGACAAGCCTCCCTCGAAGAAGTCTAGCGTAGTCAAATCTGACTCTGAGGAAGTGGCCATTGTGCCTTCGAAACCGAAGAGAAAAGGGAAGGAAGTGCCAAAGCCTCTGTATGTTAACATGATCAGCGTCAACCGTTCACTTATATATTTTGTAGCTCTGACAGTGACGACGACGACGGCCTGTTGAAACCCACGAAAGCCGCAAATGGCAAAGGGAAAGCCCAAGCAATCACGAAACGTAAAAGGTTCGGCTGGCATCAGTTGACCACTGCTGTCGACACTAATACTGACTACAATGATCAGTCCGGCACTTTCTGAAGATTCTGAGGATGAAGCATATACCACCAAACCCGCCGCGAAGAAAAAGAAAGTTACCGACTTCTTCGAAAAGACGGCACCCAAGACGAAGGGGCCTGCCGCAGCTCCTGCTGTGAAGAAACTTTCAAAGAGCATGAAGCCTGCTTCACCGCCCAAACCCAAACCCAAAGTGAAAGCCGTCTCGGACAGCGAAGATGACGATTTCGACTCGCTTCCCAAGCCTAAACCTAAGCCCAAGCCCAAAGCGAAAGCCGTCTCAGACAGCGAGGATGACGACTTCGACACAATTCCTGCCCCGAAGAAAACTGTGGCGCCTGCAAGAGCTGGACGCGCCGCTGCTGTGAAGAAGTACATCGAGTTGTCGGATGATGATGAAGGTGGGGATGAAGATGCGTCAATGTTTGAGGATGAGTAGATTGTTTGATGAACTTGGGACTTATACCTTTCGTATTAATAAGACTTACACCCTGGTACTCTCCAGCTATATTTATGGATTTTAAGCCATTGAGGCCTCAACGGCTAATTCTGTTTCATCTTCGTCGACTTCGTTCTCATTGATATCATCGCCCAAATTCATTTGCAAGCTGGACGTCTGGACGGTCGGACACAGTCGAACGAGAAGAAAGATACGTGTCACCATGTCACATGGCATGTGTTAGCTAGGCTGGAATTCAAATTTTCTATGCAAATTTTATATGTTATGACATTTTAGATATGTAGCAAACATGTAACGTTATAACAACTATAAGAAATACAGGATGTCAATATTTCAATGATGTTGATAAAGTGGCATGATGATAATTATTCTGCAAGTGCCCTCCTTCAATTGTAACATGTAGCTCGATATAAGTAAGATAGTCCAGTCACTCGTATGTATGAATAGTCTGGTACAAAGTTGCTCGTAAGATAGTCCGGTACAAAGTAAAACTGTTGCTAGAACTTACATTTCAGTAGTATTCGGTACGTTTGAATGGATTGCTAGCCTTCTGCCCCGTCGACTCATAGTGCTCACTTTGTGAGAGCTGTGAGATTGCACAGATAAGTATCATAATGAACTCATCGCAGCATTCTTGAGGTTCTGCAGACAAAGGGGCATTTGGAGGAGTCCAGCCTTTGTCGGTGCCAAGAGAGCACATGTCAATGGTTTCATAGCTTCCGAATGAGAGAGAGCTGGGAGGATATAGAGCTGTCCACATAGCCTGCAAGTATGGGCGGAGGGGTTGAGATTGAGGCTGAAGAAATGGAAGGATGTCGACATTCAATAGATGGTGGAACTGACCGAGCTTCAAAGCAGCAAGAATGTGAAAACTGCTGTGGTCAAACCATGCAGAGACCCCAGGACAAGAAGACTCTGTGGTACCCTGCTTGGTGACATGTGTTGCAAGATAGATAACAAAGATTCGAGGTCGTAGGCCACAGTGTGATGTACCGAGCCTAACAACAGAGGTATGGCCATATACGGAAGTTATGGGACACTTGAGCCCATTGTGAACTGGTGCGAGTAGGATATCCGGTTTGGCGTCCCAGGGTCCTACTCGTAAGAACTTTTCGGCCTTGGCACCAGTCCAGTAGTAGAGTGGCTCCTGCACAGTATGGGGGCTGACAGTACACATATGTTGGTGAAAAAGAGAGACAATATGGTTGAGGTAGTCGGCAGTCAATTGTTCCCCTGCAAGTCGACCCATCATGGGAAGTATCCCTCCCTCTCTCAGAAAAAAGGCCTTATTACTATCAATGAAGCTTTTGACAGTAACATTGCAGATGGTTGAGTTGAAGTAGTCATGGAACTGTGTAAGTGGGATAACCATAGAGTGATTTCGTAGGTTGGCGTTAAGTTTGAGATGGAGTGAGGGTTGGTTCATCTTCTCAACATTTCTGGGAGGTCTGAAGGAGTTCCTTCGTATAGTTATGGGATGTGGTGGGTCATTTTGAATGACAGGAGTGGCCTGGAGTGCATGAGCAGTAGGCGCTCTTGTCGAGACTCTTGTTGCCGTGTGATGAGAGGGTGTTCTATGCTGAGAACGCTGGCGCTGAGATGTTTCTGCAACATTATCGTGTTGTCTATTTTTCCTTGGTGTAGCGTTCATTGATACAGGGTAACTATAGAGGGTGCCAGTGAATCAGTTGATTAATGTTGATTAAGATTCTTGTAAGGGAATGCTTGCTTACTCTTTAGTAACAAGTATACCTTCCGACGAAGAGAATTCGCTCGAGCTTGTATGAGAGGTAACTTCAACAAAAGTCAATCCTGAGAACATCATCGCAGAGTAGAGGTAGAGAGAAAGTTTGTAGAAAGAGAAACTTCTTTGTTGTCCAAAAAGTCATGTGCCCATTCTCTATAGATAATATGCCAGGAGTCTCGTCAGGAAAAAGAGAGTCATCATGGATGTCAGGGATGTTAGGTACGGCCAAGTTCTCTGGAGGCACTCGTTACACATTCCTCGCGTCACGTTAGCGTCCGAAGACGCAAAAGTTCGGAACTTTGATCTCCTTTCAATCTGGTATACTTGACCTTTTGACCTTATGAATCTCATCGTGGGCGTTACATCACTGGCTTTATACACAACTCAAATGGTTTCCATAGGATCATATCAACATGATGTCTAGTGGAGTAAGTACAAATCCAATGCATACAAACGACAGACACAAACGAAAAAAGGCTGCGGAGGATATCAAGGGTACAATATTTTACATGAATACATACTTGAATACATCGACGAACCCCCACGGATCCATCCAGCTAGCAATTCCAATTTCCATCGATCCCGCCACTGAAATCCATCTGCATCCCACCACTGAAATCCATCTGCATCCCACCACTGAAATCCATCCCCCCGCCGCTAAAATCTGTTCCACCACCACCACCACCTCCGCCCATGAGGGATGAGAGGTCCAGCCCGCCTCCGCCACTATTCCCACCTCCACCCCCGCCTCCGTTGAGGAGGGATGATAGGTCCAGCCCGCCTCCGCCACTATTCCCACCTCCACCCCCGCCTCCGTTAAGGAGGGATGATAGGTCGAGGCCGCCTCCACCTCCGCTGTTACTGTTCCCACCGCCCCCGCCGGACAAGCTCCCACCCAAGTCGTGCATGAAGGTGCCGAGGAGCTGTTGGCTCAGGTTCTGGTGGTTCTGGTGTTGTTGGGGCTGTTGTTGCATTTGCTGGTAGTGGGAATGCTGAAGCCCGTACATCCCCATCGCCTGTTGTTGGAAGGCTTGTTGTTGCAGAGTGTATTGCTGGATCGCTTGTTGTTGCTGGAGCGCGGCTTGTTGTTGGATCGCTTGGTATTGGAGCTGTTGTTGTTGTTGGGCCTGCTGTTGTTGGAGCGCGGCTTGGTATTGTTGTTGTTGTTGTTGTTGGTAGAGGAGAGCTTGGGCTTGGGCGGCCTGGGCTTGAGCAGCTTGTTGAGCCTGGGCTTGAGCCTGTGCATGGGCTTGGGCTTGGGCATTGGCCTGAGCCTGAGCCTGGGCAGCCTGGACTTGAGCAGCTTGTTGCGCCTGAGCCTGAGCCTGAGCAGCCTGGACTTGAGCAGCTTGTTGCGCCTGAGCCTGAGCTTGTGCATTGGCCTGAGCCTGAGCCTGAGCCTGAGCAGCCTGGACTTGAGCAGCTTGTTGCGCCTGAGCCTGAGCCTGCGCTTGAGCGGCCTGTTGAACAGCGGCCTGTGCATGTGCAGCTTGTTGGGCACCCTGAGCTTGCTGAGCAGCATGTGCCTGTTGAGCAGCAGCATCAGGCGCATACGCAGGCTGATGATACTGCTGAGCATTATGATAATACCCATTGGTCGCATATTGTGCCTGGGGCGGCGATACGGGCGTCGGGGGCAGATGTGGTTGTTGTTGGGAGTATGTGGACGCACTTAGGGAGGTTGCTGTGGATGTTGAGCTCGGGGGAGAGGGATACGACGCGGTGGGCGCGGGGAGTGGGGCAGAGGCGTGGACGTGGAGATGTGGGGGAGGAGGAGAAGCAGTGGTTTGATGCACTGGGGTACTGTTTTGGGGCTTGTGTGCGGGTGCGTGGTCTTTGGGTGGTTTGGCTTTGGTGTTGAGCACTTTGGGTGGGCCTGATCCTGCAGTGTAGGTGTTGGCGCGGTGCAGGCTTGGATCGTGCACGCTCGGGGTGGCTTGGTACGTTTGGGATCGGTGGGGTGCGTGCGCGGGGGCGTAATTGTAAGGATCTTGGGGATGGGAAGATGCGGGGATGGGAGACACGGGAGGAGTGGGTATCGTAGAAGAAAGGGAGATCGTGGACGGGTTATATGTCTGGCTGGATTTTGCGCCGCTTGCGTAGAGCTGTTGTGCGACAGAGAGAGTGGAGGCTTTGGGTTCTATGTAGGTATTTCGAGGAGCCTCCTGCTGAGGCTGGGGCATGGGCATACGGAAACCTGGGTCCTGGTTTGGTGCGGGAAGAGGACGTGGTGCCGTGGGTGGTGGCGGTCTATCTAGAGGCCCAAGTGGGTGCGTAGTAGATACATGGGGTGGTTTGTAGTTTATACAGACATAGTACCTGGATTTCTTTCGTCAGTGGGTTGATATTGGGATCATTCAAAAGATCCTGATACCAAGTTCGCTGTCTATCAAAGAAACCTAGATGTAAGTAGATAGTTTCGTAGAGATCGGGGCGAGCTTACGATGCATCGTAGTGTTCGTTCCAACCAAAGGGCAGTGGCCGATTATCTGGATTCACTGGTGCACTCATCGTCGGTGAGCTCAGTCAGAGTGAAGAGGAAAGGTCAGATGCCAGATATCTGCCTTTTATGTATATAGCTTTCTAATGTCAATGTCGGAACTGCACCGGCTTGAACTTGACGTGCCTGGTGATGGATTTGCAGCATACTTATGTATCAAGGGGGACATCGGACGCGTCTGGGGCTGTGCACTCGTATCAGGTCGTTAACGGCAAACAAACCAACTTATTCCTTTGTCGTTCCTAGGATATTGACTGGAATAGCACCGCAAGCGGCTGTCGAAAGCCAGGGTTAGAAATTTTCACAGAGGAATGAATTCAAGGGGGTCATACTCGTTATTTCCGTTCAACACGGCAAACGTTCCGAGCCAACGGACGGACATCGACAGTGACAGCAACGTCAACTGCCAGTATACCGTATCTAGTCAAGAGCAGCACCAACAATTCCCAGTATGACCGGGGTTCAGGCTTTAGCCTTTAGCGCTTATATGAAACACTTAAACGGCATCTGTGGCGCACATTCTTCCACTTGGATAACAAAGTAAGCAAGATCATCGTTAATAACCCCCTGATACAAATCTTAGCTCTTTCCCCACCAACCACCCAGCAAGCTGCTCAGCCCACCTCTCACAGGAGCAGCGGGCTCTGGCGTCTCAGGCCTCGCTTCCTCCACCTTCGCCCTTACCGCAGGTGCCTGCTTCACCGGCTGGGGTGCATGAGTCACATGAACGCTCTCCACCGGAGCTACCGTGGGTTCGGGCTGCTTTCCCGCCCGCACCGCCAGCCGATCCATATCCAACTCGATGTAGTTCAGCGCGATGTTGAAGAACAGCAGCTTCTCAAACTTCTTCTTCCCTTCCAGGTCTTTATCGACGACGCCGCCGTTGTGTGCGAACCACGAGCGCTTGAATTGGAGGCTGGAGGCGGCGAGGTTGGTTTCAAGCTCGGTAATGGAGGAGGCGGGGAGGGGGAAGTAGGAGGAGTGGGAGAGGGTGATGGGGTCCGAGGAGGAGGAGGGTCCGAGGAGGGAGAGCGAAGAGAGAGTTTCGCGGATATGGATGGAGGCATGTTGGAGGAGCGTTAGGGCTTCGGCATACCGCTTCACGGGAGCGTAGCATTGGGCGAGGAAGAGGCATCTATGGAGGGTTGATTAGTTGAGTGGAAATGAAAAATGGAGAGGAGATATTAATGTACCTGCGGGCCTTGGTAAAGGAGGTCCGGGCTTCGACAGCGGAGGCGAGATCCGGGCTGTCATCGACAATGCTAAGCGTTCGCATTTGATCGAGGCTCTGTAGGACAGTGTCGAGCAACTTGACCACGGCGGGGTAAAGCCTGCTGTCGACCTGTTCGACCTTGGAGTTCTGGCCTGCTTTCTTCGGAACGGCGGGCCCGGCGGCCTTGGAGGTGGTAAGAAGGGCGGAGACCAGTAGCAGATCACGCTGGATACGCCTGGAGAGGAGCTGGTACACGATATACGCGTGGACAAAGTGGATATCGCGCCCGCCTGGGCCTCCTGCGGTTCCAGAGGAGGTGCTGCCGCTAAGCTGAATGGAAAGTTAGTATATGGTCCGATTCGACAGAGATATTGTATCAACCTGTTGTGCCTCGACAAGCTTCCTTGCGACTTCCTCTGCATCACTCAAAGCCAGCAAGATTGAATCGTACGCAGCGACACCCTTCTTGGAGCTCTTCTCCTTCTTCTCCCCATCCAAACGCCCCTCCGCCTCCTGCACCTTCAACAACACATCCACCAGCTCTGGATTCCTCACCGGCACAGGCTTGCCCTCCCATATCAGCTCACCGAGCCTCTTTCTTCCCTCAACCCCAGCATCCTTGCCCAAATCTGCCAACAAGGCATCACACCCCGGCACGAGCTCCTCCCTCCTCGCCCCACTTACCTCACCAACAATCCCATCAACATCATACGCCTTCGCGCGTCCCATCTCGTGCGCGCAGTACCGGATCTCCGGGGCAATCTGATCGCCAAAAAGCACATAGAGAGCCTGGGATTTGGAAGTCGCTGCTTTATCAGCGAGGACGTCCAGGACACCCCTCGCGACGCCCAGTTGGGCCAGTGCCTCGTCGAAGTCGTCCCGCGCGCGGAGGAACCGCCCGTTCAGGATGAGCGTGTACACGAAGACCTGGAGGAGGAGTTCGGAGGAGAGACGGCCGGCGATGTGCAGGGCCTGGGAGTGGGAGAGGAGCTGCGTGGCCCAGTGGACGGCGCGTCGGAATCGACCGGTGGAGCTGTGGCGGAGGGCGGAGGCGTGGGCGGCGTTGGTGGGTAGGAGGGCTTGGGAGGAGAGGTCTTGGGAGTAGGCCCAGGCGCGCTCGGATTCGAGGAGGAGGAGTTGAAGGCTTGATTATGGTTAGTTTTTGGAAGGGTTTAAATGAATAGAACGTACTGGAGGTCCTTGATATTATCTGTGGAGAGGACTGGGAGCTTTTTAAACTCGCGGCCCTTGCCGTGTGTCATCTTGAGCGTCGACCGCAGACGGTGCGTGCGATTGGCACAGTGTTTACTGTATTCCATTGGGGTCAGCCAACGTATATCTTTTAGAAATATTAGACGCACCGGTAACGGACAAAGTCATTGTATCGCAATCCATATGCGCTACGCTGCTCATTCGCGAGCTGCAATGCTGTTTCTCGTCAGTACACGTATTCCACCTAAACCGCCCATCGACCACGTACCAGCAAATTTAGAAGTCTCGTTCGACATATCTTCAAGCTTCAAGCCCTTTGTTCAAGGATCTCACTCACACAAAGGTGGAAAAAGAAAGATAACAAGCGAGATCAATCCCATCACGCTAGAACACAAACATTGAAACAAACGTCTTTCCGATCCAGTACGTACATTTAGTCCTCTTTTTTGCCCCGAAACCCCCCGCTCACCACAGAATCTACTAGCCCGCACACCCACGATCCGATGGCGACTGAACTCCTACCCCCGACGCTCCAGAATGTGCTCGATCAGGAGAGCTTGAAGTGGATCTTCTGCGGTATGTTTCCGACGCCTCCACTCGTGTTTTGGTGCTAATGGCCATGGTGGGCATAGGTGGAAAGGGCGGCGTTGGTGAGTTCTACGTTCGTGTATACGTTGGGCTTGGTGGTTAATGCTGTGACGGATAGGTAAAACGACCACGTCTTGTTCGCTTGCGATACAGCTTGCGAAGGTTCGGAAGTCTGTGCTGCTCATCGTGCGTTTTTCTTTCAACTTGGTTTGGTTTGGTATTTTCGTTGGCTGATTGAATATGTGTTTTTATATCCTTGGATTTTGCTTTCGTTCCGCGTGCATGAAATGAATATTCGTTACATATACGAATGCCACTTGCGAATATACGAATGTAGTCGACGGACCCCGCACACAACCTCTCCGATGCCTTTGGTCAAAAGTTCTCCAAGGACGCGACCAAGGTGAATGGGTTCGAGAACCTCTTTGCAATGGAGATCGACCCGACGAGCTCGATTCAGGAGATGGTGGAGCAGTGTGCGTCTCTTGCCCTTTCCCTCCAATATTATATTCTTGGATACTAATCTTTAACGTTATTGTACAGCGGACTCGAATGGGATGATGGGTTCTATGATGCAGGACCTGGCGTTCGCCATCCCGGGTGTGGATGAGGCGATGTCGTTTGCGGAAATCATGAAGTAGGTCCATCCCCCCCTGGTGTTCGTGGAATTCTGTACTTATATTTCCGGTGCAGACACGTCAAGTCGATGGAGTACTCTGTGATCGTGTTCGATACGGCGCCGACGGGACATACACTGCGCTTCCTGTCGTTCCCCACCGTCCTTGAGAAGGCGCTGGGTAAACTCAGCTCGCTCGGCTCAAGATTCGGACCTATGATTTCTCAGGTGCGCTTTCCCTTGACTTTTAACGACTTAAACACCGGTTCCTAATTCCGCACGTAGATGTCCTCAATGATGGGCGGCGGCGCCGACTCTCAAGAAGACATGTTCGCGAAACTCGATGCGATGCGCGCGGTCATCACCGAGGTGAACACGCAGTTCAAGGACCCGGAGAAGACGACGTTCGTCTGCGTGTGTATCTCGGAGTTCTTGAGCTTGTATGAGACGGAGCGCCTCGTGCAGGAGCTTACGGCGTATGGGATTGATACGCATAATATTGTGGTTAATCAGTTGTTGTTCCCCAGAAAGTGTGAGTGCTGCTCTCTATCATACCATCTTTTTTTTCGAATCCACATACTAATGGCTTGGGTGATGTTACAGCATCACATTGCGAACACTGCTCCGTCCGCCAGAAGATGCAGCAAAAGTACCTTGGGGAGGCTCACGAGCTGTACGACGAGTTCTTCCATATCGTGCAGCTGCCCCTCCTCACGGAGGAGGTGCGCGGCCCGGAGAAGCTTAAGGAGTTTAGCAAGATGCTCGTGGAGCCGTATGTCCCGCCGCAGGATTAGATTAATTGTATTGGAAGGGTGAGGGCAGTGTATTAATTTCGTGTCTGTGGATAGGAATAGAGCTGGTTGGATTGGATGCTTTAATGCTCCGTGCATGATGGAGATATTGGTTGCACACTCTGCGCACTCGACTCTTTGAGTCCCTGACATTTCCCTGATATGATGAGGAACCAGAGTCTCGACTTGGTCTTGACTCCATCTGGACTTCTCTAGACTCCCATCCGGGCATCTCTGGAAAGGTAGCCTCGCATTGCCGACTGTATTCATGAGGAAGGATAGCGTACTAATTACATCAAACACAGGATTTCGAGAATTCTAGCTGACTTGCGTCTTTTTTAGCAATGATGAGAGTGCCTCTTGACACGAGGTTTGCAAACGATCACGATCGGACGAACACGACAATCCGCGCGCTGTGATTGGCCAGCGAAATTGAACAAACGTGTGTAAATAGATGTGTCAGACGCTGACTGTGCGCAGAAAATCAAGAAGATTTATCCAGGACCATCATCTTGCATACCCGTATTCTCTTCTTTCGCGTCTAGATGTCGGCGCACATCTCTGCGTCTGCTGCGCGCCTTCTGAGTGCATCCAGACACTCTGCTCTGCCGTTCCTATATCCCTGCTGTAATGCGTTTGCAGCCGTTCGCACCCGACGAGCGATGATGTCGGCGTTTCGTTCGCAGCCTGGAGTGACGAGCAGCCTTGGAACACCGCCGAATGCGCCCTCGACGTCAGGTCCGCCGCTGGGCAAGGTTCCTGCGCTTGTACCGGATGCTGCGGCACCTCAGATCGCGGCAAGGCCGCCTCCGTTACCCAAGGTGGAGAAGGCGCGGCCGAAGATCCGGGCGTCGAAGGCGGCATTGACAATAGTGCGTGCTTTTATTCTGGACTTGGGGACGTGGACTGATGGCGTTCGATAGACACCAAAGGCGGTGGGGAGGTTACAGGGGCTGTTGAAGGGGCCGACGCCACAACTAATACGAATAGGTGTGAGGAACAAGGGCTGTGCGGGGTTGTCGTATCATCTGGAATATGTGGACCAGCCGGGAAAGTTTGACGAGGTGGTGGAGCAGGACGGTGTGCGGGTGTTGATTGACAGCAAGGCACTGTTCTCGATAATTGGGAGTGAGATGGATTGGACTGAGGATGCGTTAAGGTGGGTCACTTGTGCTGATTTCTTGCACTACAACTGACACGACTTGCAGCTCTAAATTCTCCTTTAAGAATCCGAATATTACAGACGCATGCGGGTGCGGAGAGTCGTTTACAGTTAAATTGTAGTAATATGATAATAAATAATACCCATTGTAAATTGCATCATGGACTTGGCGTGTGAAGTGACGTCAGTGTTAGTCATCCTTCCATAAAGTGCCTAACCTTTAACAGGGCAGATGATGGACTTTTTCAGCGCTGTCCGCGACGGCGAGCAGACCTCTGCGCCCACCGACCAGCTCAATGCCCGCGCCTTTGCTGCCGCCGTCGCCAGTGCTCCTCTAATACCAATCACATCTCCCATGCCAAACTCTTCAATGGCCTCCATGTCCCTCGCCGCTCCGTCTCCCCCCTTGAGCACGTCCTTTGCCGCTGTTCTCCCTGCTGAGCTCGCTGCCTACCTCAACGACCCCGCTACCCTCGTCGTCGACATCAGACCCCATGCTGCCTATGCCGATGCACGTTTACCACGTGCTCTATCCCTCTCTGTCCCCTCTACTCTCCTCAAACGTCCCCTCTTCTCCCTCGACCGTCTCGCTGCAATGTTGCCCTCTCCTGCTGCCCGTCACCGCTTCACTGCATTTAATCAATCTGTCCGCATTCTCGTCTATGACGCCGACGCAAACTCCATACCGGAGTCATCCAACATCTACGGTCTTTTACGCAAGTTCCGTGCCGCCCACTTTCCAGGCGAACTAGCATGGCTCCGCGGTGGCTTCCAGTCAGTCTGGCGTGAGCAGCGTCACCTCATCGACACGGGTCCGCAAGAGGACCATGACGACGACGATCCCGACGATGTCGGACCGGCTGAACCTGCGGCCACCCCCGTCCTTCGCACGCGCCACCTCCCCATGACCGCATTCGGCCTTCTCTCTACAACCCTCCCCGCTACGACTCCCCTCCGCCCCTCCGCCTCCAATCCCTTCTTTGATGCCGTCAGACAGAACACAGAGCTCTCACAGGGTATCACCGAGCGCATCCCGCTGCGTCTGCCTAATCGCGTGCGCAGAAGGATCAATGAACTACCCTTCCCGTGGCTCCGTGAGATCGCGAGGCGTGCAGACCGCATGCCCACCACGCTGCACCCACGCGTGCATAAGCACATGGTAAGCCCGCCACATGCGGCATACAGCGGCACCATGCGCATGCGATCGGATCCCACTCCCTCCCAATCGCCATCTTCTGCATCTGCATCGTCGGTTTCGGACTCGAGCGACTCGGATGCTGCACCGACTGCGGCGGACATCGATGAGGGCACGGAGGCGCTTGCGATGCAGTTTTATCGCATTGAGCTTGCGGAGCAGCGCCGTTTAATGGGTGTCATGGAGCATCATTCGAAGGAGTCGGGCCAGAGCCATCTACCTGCGATGGAGCTTTTGCCTGGTACGAGTTTTCCGTTTAGTATTACCGCTGGTGTGGAGAAGGGGACGAAGAATAGGTGCGGTGATGTCCTATATTTGGGTAGGTGCTCACCTAACTTTCGTTGCTAGGTATCGACATATATGGCCGTTTGAACACGCGAGAGTAAGGCTTTATGAGGCGGAGAAGGAGAGGAGGCAGAGGAGGCAGAATATGGAGGTGGATGATTATGTGAATGCGTCGTATGTGCAGCCTTTGGGTACTACACGGAGATATATCGCGACTCAGGGCCCGCTCAAGGCAACCTTTGAGGATTTCTGGCGGTACGTCGTCTCGTATATGTCTACAACCCACCTTCCTCTAATATCAATTCCACTGGAACAGGTTGACTTGGCAGCAGAACGTGCACGTCATCGTGATGCTAACCCAGGAGATGGAAGGCGCGACGATCAAGTGCGATACCTACTGGCCTGACACCAGCATGCCTGAGCGGACGTTTGGCCAGTTGCATGTTACCCTCATAGCGAAAGTTGCGCTGCCCGGGAATATCGATCTTATGCACGAAGAATCCGCACCGCTGTCGCCTTCTGGATTCGGATTTGGTGGCACAGGGAAGGGGTGGAAAAGGGGTAAAGGAAGGAAGCATAACCGCATCACTACAATCAAACGGACGTTCAGGTTAGAGCACAAGGGGTACCCCGCCGCGGGCGTGCGGGAGGTGGTGCAGCTGCAGTTTTTGGAGTGGCCGGATATGAATGTCCCTGAGGACGCAAGGGAGGTGCTGGGTCTTGTGAGGGAGGTGGAGAGGGCGGTGGAGGAGACGGGGGAGAAGAGTGAGAGTCCTGTGGAGAGAAGGGTGCAGTTGTGTAGGGACGGGGATATTTGTTCAGTTAGTGGGGTTGCTTGGCATGGGACGGGGGGGACGCGCCCGGTGCTTTTACATTGTAGTGCGGGCGTAGGGAGGACGGGGGGGTTCATTGCAGTGGATGCGGTGCTTGATGCGGTTAGAAGGGAGTATAGGGCGAAGAGGGAGGGGAGGAAAGGTGAGGTGAATAGTTTGAAAGGGAACGAGATGGAGAGAGTTGAGATGGATGTGGATGCTGCGCCTATTGCGTCGCACGGGCATGATGGGGATGTTGTCACGGTTCCTTTGCCTGTGTCAGGAGACCCTAGTCCGGGTAGCAGTGGTAGTGGCTCGTCAGGGCTCGTGGTTCATGTTCCTGCCGTTGTGGTGCCCACGCCTACACCGATCAATCCTCAAGTGGAAAACACGCCGATGACGGTGGACACCGAGAGCCAGACGACGCGCCAGTGGGCCGAGAACGTCGACAATCCATTCGTTTCCCCACCACCACGCGCGGCTTCCTCTCCCACGATGCCGATGGAGGCTGATGGTGGCGCAACGACGACGAGAAATTACAATCACCCACTGGCACTCAAGGTCACCTTGCCACCGTCGTCCATCGCATCTGCTTCGTCTGCGTCTGCGTCGACGTCGACGTCAACTTCGGGCTCGATCTTCCCGTTCTTCTCGGACTCGGAGGGAGTGAGCAGGATGAGAGGTGGGAGCGCGGCGAGAGACAGTTTGTCGGGAACATCCGTATCTGGGGGCTCTGTGAGTGATATTGATGCTGGGGATATTAAGGGAAGGGTAGATGAAGAGGATTCAGAGAAAGGGCAGAGTCTAACCCCCAGGTTCGGGACGATCTCCGAACCCCAGGGTCACGCACATGCGCCGGGCAGGACAAGGTTCCATCATTCGCTTGGGTTGGGTCTGGGGTCCTCGCCGCTTGCGAGGTCGAGTGAGGGTGCAGCGTCCGAGTTGAAGGCACCTCGACCAGTCATCGCGTCTCCTGTGCTTCCGTCGGCCCAGAACCAGTCCCCGCAACACTATAACCCGCACCTGCACCCACTCTCGCGCTCCTCCCCGCGCCCCAGCACGTCCCATGTCGGCATTCTTGCACCACCCCCAATATCCCGGCAGACCACAGTCGACTACAAGGAGCCTCGGGCGCTGCACGGGACGCCTGAGACACCTGTGGCGCTGAGCACATTTGAAGAGCCGATTTGGGAGGTGGTACAGGATATGAGGGAGCAGCGGATGAGCCTTTGTCAGAGCTTGAGGCAGTACGTTTTTGTCCACCAGGTGATTATTGAGGGGGCGCTGGTCATTGTGGATGAAGAGATAGAGAAGGACATAAAGGAAGGTGAGAGAAAGATTGGTGGTGAGATGGAGGGGGAGAAGAGGGGAGAGGAATTGGATGGGTTGCGGTTGACGACTTCCCCGCTGCCTTTGCCTTTGCATGGTGCTTCGTCTATGTTCTCGTTTGGAACTGGAGGAGAAGCTATAGGTCGCAGTAACACGCTCCCGCCTTCATTCTCGCCCGATGTCCATCATCACCCGTGGTTGTCATCGCAGCCTTCATTACCTCTCCCACCCGTCCTCAACCTTCCACAAGTGCCACAGGTGCAAAAGTTCAATAGCACGAGCAGTGGTACTGGTGTTTCGAGCGACTCAGGATCTATGAAGAGGGGGGCCAGCCCTACGGAATTGCTGAAGGAAGGGAAGAAGGGGGAGGTCCTACTGTCGAAACGCCCGAGTATAAAGAGGCTTCAGGCATCCAAGGACGCGGCCGGAAGTGCTTCTGCGACGTTGGAACCAGTGCCGCCGTCACCCGGAACGTTCCAATAACGCTGGCTTTTGCGCCACAGTGAAGCCAGCCCCTGTTATGTTTTCAAAGTGCATTTTCCGAGTCTCCTAATCGTCCGCATATCCCATATCCCATGTTATTATTTTATTGCCTTGGAACCTCATATCGCACATTGCACGCTACAGTGAGTCGTATAGCATTTCGTACATGTTTTTTTTTTATACAGTGGCCGTTACGAGCCAATTAATAATTGAAAGATTGCTAAAAATCTGGATAAATATGTAAACTGGACTTTTTATATCAGAAAGGATCTCGAGGGAAATAGTCTGATGAGGATTTAGTTAGGTTGTAGGTAGATTTCTGAGGACAGCCTCAACTGCGGAAATTGTCACTCTTTGTGACATTGTGTGACATTCGCCAAAGGGCTCGGGTTACATACTTTAAAATGCATCCAGTGTACGCTGCACGATATCCTAGCTGACCTGCTTGAACCTCCAGTGAAAAATCTGAGCCCCCGTACTTCAAACACTGCCTCTCGGGGCCTGGTCGTAACGCGAGGGCGCCGAAACAGCAGGGATTGACATGTAGCTAAAAATTGCGTGAATTTTTCCGAAATACATTGCCAACACCGATACGGGCCTCATGCATTGTGCCTAGTAATATTGACTCCGCGACACACTTTTTATTCGGTCAAGGCTTTACATTATGATCCATATCTGGGCCGCCGTCCCTATGTTCAGCATAATATTCTCAAAAAGCGCGTGGCCAGCTCGTGTTTCACATTTACATTAATGACTTGTCCTCAAGGCTTTTCGATCGACATTCGGAATTATATTAGCGCCTTCGTCCGAAGAGGCCTGGAGGTAAGTATTTATGAAATAAAAGCCCGTTTTTCGACTCTGTTTCGTCCGTTTAACTTTTTCTCTCTGTCCTTCGCCCCGAAATCTACACACGTCGATATGTCTCCTGCTCCGGATTACTTCAACAGCCTACAGGCTGCGCCCATTCGACCCTGGCATTTGACCTCATGCATCGTCGAATCCTCGGAGCCCACCTCTGACAATGTTAGCTACTATAATGCTCGCCTAGATCCTGCAAATTACCTCGAGGGTCCGCTATCTTCGAATCCTGCAACTCGCCTTCGCCAAATGCTTGCTCGCCCAGGAATAATCGTATGTCTGAAATCTGTGACGCACCGCTCTATCTTCACGCTTATGTCCACTTTCAGGTTGCTCCTGGCATTTGCGATGGAATAAGTGTCCGGTGTGCGAAAGAAGCAGGATTTGACTGCTTGTATCAAAGGTTCGTCTATGATGTGCATGGAAGGGATTCAGGCTTTGAACTTCAGCGGTAATTAGTGGTGCCGCCACGACAGCTTCACGTCTTGGACAACCAGACCTGGCCATCGCGACCTTGAATGATTTCGTCGACGTAGGTTTTTTTTTTTTTCAGAAAAAAAAAAAGGAAAAATGTCGAGAATCTAAAGACGTTTCCGCTACTAGGCAGCGTCGATGGTATGTAGCATCGACCCAACCATGCCCGTTATTGCCGATGCAGATACCGGGTGTGTGTCATGTTGGATATGGAAGTTGTGGTATCTAATATATTTTTGTTTTAGATTTGGTGGCTCTGCTATGGTCGCCAGGACAGTCACAAAATATGCGAAGGCTGGGGTTGCCGCTCTTCATATCGAGGATCAGGTACCGACTAAGCGGTGTGGACATCTGCTAGGCAAGCAAGTCGTCTCCCGAGACGAGTTTATTACTCGTGTACGGGCAGCTGTTCTTGCACGCGATGCAATACCGGGAGACTCCGACTTCGTGAGTACTTCTGGGCCATACTTCTACATGCTTCTACATAGTATAAGTCTTAACAGCGTAACACAGGTAATTATCGCGAGGACTGATTCAGCCCAAGTTCTCGGTATGGAGGAAGCCGTTACTCGCCTTCATTTGGCTTCCAAAGCTGGCGCCGATGTGTGCTTTATCGAGGGTGTCCGTACCAGGGAGTTACTCGAGTCCACCGTCGCCGCATTGGCACCCAAACCAGTGAGCTTGATCCTTGTTTCCATGAAGTTCTCCAACAAAGTCTTCAGGTACTCGTCAATGTTATCTCTGGTGGTCTTACCCCTTCGTTCACCGTTAGCGAAGCTGAATCCATGGGTGCCAAAATTATTAGTGCGACTTCTTTGCCACCCACTGCAACGTGCGACTCACAGTTAGCTTCAGTTTTTTCGTTAGTTTCTTGTATTGCAATGGTACACGCCGTTCGCGCCGCGATGCACTCTTTAAAGAAGACCGGAACAGACGCTACATCGGCGCATGGAATGGACCCCAAGACGTTCTTCCAAATTATGGGTACGTGGTTTTATCAACTTCCGCAGCTTCAGTAGATGACCCAGGCTCTCCAGGTCTGGATGACGTTATAGAGTTTGACGCTCGAGCTGGGGGCTCTGCCTTTGAAGCCATTTAATTTTCCGGGGGTCAAATGCAACGAACCGTTTTCATATCTAGATCTTTTTGGTTTTTGGTTTTTTAATTTTTTGCGGATAGTATTTTTGAGGCCGCCTTTAGGCTTTTGAGGCCCGTCATGTTATTTTTAGCTTGATATTAATTAAATGGCAAACACATGGGATTTCGACGGTTTCGCCGCGCGTGCAATTGTATTGCAATGTGAGATAGTGACGTTCAAATTTCCTCTGGCGCCACCACGGTCGTTGACAATGCGAGAGCTCGAGTTGAGCTCAATGAAAGAAAAAAAAAGATG